>JBBDGT010000127.1:0-55127 GCA_037306005.1 Rhinophrynus dorsalis | reverse complement strand
TCCTAATTAGGAGAAATAATAAATCTCATGTCTGTATTACACTGACCCGTGTTCCTAACTAGGAGAAATAATAAATCTCGTGTCTGTATTACACTGACCCGTGTTCCTAACTAGGAGAAATAATAAATCTCATGTCTGTATTACACTGACCCGTGTTCCTAATTAGGTGAAATAATAAATCTCGTGTCTGTATTACACTGACCCGTGTTCCTAACTAGGAGAAATAATAAATCTCATGTCTGTATTACACTGACCCGTGTTCCTAACTAGGAGAAATAATAAATCTCATGTCTGTATTACACTGACCCGTGTTCCTAACTAGGAGAAATAATAAATCTGATGTCTGTATTACACTGACCCGTGTTCCTAACTAGGAGAAATAATAAATCTCATGTCTGTATTACACTGACCCGTGTTCCTAACTAGGAGAAATAATAAATCTCATGTCTTTATTACACTGACCCGTGTTCCTAACTAGGAGAAATAATAAATCTCACATCTGTATTACACTGACCTGTGTTCCTAACTAGGAGAAATAATAAATCTCATGTCTGTATTACACTGACCCGTGTTCCTAACTAGGAGAAATAATAAATCTCATGTCTCTATTACACTGACCCGTGTTCCTAACTAGGAGAAATAATAAATCTCATGTCTGTATTACACTGACCCGTGTTCCTAACTAGGAGAAATAATAAATCTCATATCTGTATTACACTGACCCATGTTCCTAACTAGGAGAAAAAATAAATCTCATGTCTGTATTACACTGACCCGTGTTCCTAACTAGGAGAAATAATAAATCTCGTGTCTGTATTACTCTGACCTGTGTTCCTAACTAGGAGAAATAATAAATCTTGTGTCTGTATTACACTGACCCGTGTTCCTAACTAGGAGAAATAATAAATCTCGTGTCTGTATTACACTGACCTGTGTTCCTAACTAGGAGAAATAATAACTCTCTTGTCTGTATTACACTGACCTGTGTTCCTAACTAGGAGAAATAATAAATCTCGTGTCTGTATTACACTGACCTGTGTTCCTAACTAGGAGATATAATAAATCTTGTGTCTGTATTACACTGACCCGTGTTCCTAACTAGGAGAAATAATAAATCTCGTGTCTGTATTACACTCACCCGTGTTCCTAACTAGGAGAAATAATAAATCTCGTGTCTGTATTACACTGACCTGTGTTCCTAACTAGGAGAAATAATAAATCTCGTGTCTGTATTACACTGACCTGTGTTCCTAACTAGGAGATATAATAAATCTTGTGTCTGTATTACACTGACCCGTGTTCCTAACTAGGAGAAATAATAAATCTCATGTCTGTGTTACACTGACCTGTGTTCCTAACTAGGAGAAATAATAAATCTCACGTCTGTATTACACTGACCCGTGTTCCTAACTAGGAGAAATAGTAAATCTCATGTCTGTATTTCACTGACCTTTGTTCATAACTAGGAGAAATAATAAATCTCGTGTCTGTATTACACTGACCCGTGTTCCTAACTAGGAGAAATAATAAATCTCATGTCTGTATTACACTGACCTGTGTTCCTAACTAGGAGAAATAATAAATCTCATGTCTGTATTACACTGACCTGTGTTCCTAACTAGGAGATATAATAAATCTCGTGTCTGTATTACACTGACCTGTGTTCCTAACTAGGAGAAATAATAAATCTCATGTCTGTATTATACTGACCCGTGTTCCTAACTAGGAGAAATAATAAATCTCGTATCTGTATTACACTGACCCGTGTTCCTAACTAGGAGAAATAATAAATCTCATGTCTGTATTACACTGACCCGTGTTCCTAACTAGGAGAGATAATAAATCTCATGTCTGTATTACACTGACCCGTGTTCCTAACTAGGAGAGATAATAAATCTCATGTCTGTATTACACTGACCCGTGTTCCTAACTAGGAGAAATAATAAATCTCATGTCTGTATTACACTGACCCGTGTTCCTAACTAGGAGAAATAATAAATCTCATGTCTGTATTACACTGACCTGTGTTCCTAACTAGGAGAAATAATAAATCTCATGTCTGTATTACACTGACCTGTGTTCCTAACTAGGAGAAATAATAGATCTCATGTCTGTATTACACTGACCCGTGTTCCTAACTAGGAGAAATAATAAATCTCATGTCTGTATTACACTGACCCGTGTTCCTAACTAGGAGAAATAATAAATCTCGTGTCTGTATTACACTGACCCGTGTTCCTAACTAGGAGAAATAATAAATCTCATGTCTGTATTACACTGACCTGTGTTCCTAACTAGGAGAAATAATAAATCTTGTGTCTGTATTACACTGACCCGTGTTCCTAACTAGGAGAAATAATAAATCTCATGTCTGTATTACACTGACCCGTGTTCCTAACTAGGAGAAATAATAAATCTCATGTCTGTATTACACTGACCTGTGTTCCTAACTAGGAGAAATAATAACTCTCGTGTCTGTATTACACTGACCCGTGTTCCTAACTAGGAGAAATAATAAATCTCACATCTGTATTACACTGACCCGTGTTCCTAACTAGGAGAAATAATAAATCTCGTGTCTGTATTAAACTGACCCGTGTTCCTAACTAGGAGAAATAATAAATCTCATGTCTGTATTACACTGACCCGTGTTCCTAACTAGGAGAAATAATAAATCTCATGTCTTTATTACACTGACCTGTGTTCCTAACTAGGAGATATAATAAATCTCGTGTCTGTATTACACTGACCTGTGTTCCTAACTAGGAGAAATAATAAATCTCATGTCTGTATTATACTGACCTGTGTTCCTAACTAGGAGAAATAATAACTCTCGTGTCTGTATTACACTGACCCGTGTTCCTAACTAGGAGAAATAATAAATCTCACATCTGTATTACACTGACCCGTGTTCCTAACTAGGAGAAATAATAAATCTCGTATCTGTATTACACTGACCCGTGTTCCTAACTAGGAGAAATAATAAATCTCACATCTGTATTACACTGACCCGTGTTCCTAACTAGGAGAAATAATAAATCTCGTGTCTGTATAACACTGACCCGTGTTCCTAACTAGGAGAAATAATAAATCTCATGTCTGTATTACACTGACCCGTGTTCCTAACTAGGAGAAATAATAAATCTCATATCTGTATTACACTGACCCGTGTTCCTAACTAGGAGAAATAATAAATCTCACATCTGTATTACACTGACCCGTGTTCCTAACTAGGAGAAATAATAAATCTCGTGTCTGTATTACACTGACCCGTGTTCCTAACTAGGAGAAATAATAAATCTCATGTCTGTATTACACTGACCCGTGTTCATAACTAGGAGAAATAATAAATCTCATGTCTGTATTACACTGACCCGTGTTCCTAACTAGGAGAAATAATAAATCTCATGTCTGTATTACAATGACCCGTGTTCCTAACTAGGAGAAATAATAAATCTCAAGTCTGTATTACACTGACCTGTGTTCCTAACTAGGAGAAATAATAAATCTCGTGTCTGTATTACACTGACCCGTGTTCCTAACTAGGAGAAATAATAAATCTCGTGTCTGTATTACACTGACCTGTGTTCCTAACTAGGAGAAATAATAAATCTTGTGTCTGTATTACACTGACCCGTGTTCCTAACTAGGAGAAATAATAAATCTCATGTCTGTATTACACTCACCCGTGTTCCTAACTAGGAGAAATAATAAATCTCGTGTCTGTATTACACTGACCTGTGTTCCTAACTAGGAGAAATAATAAATCTCATGTCTGTATTACACTGACCCGTGTTCCTAACTAGGAGAAATAATAAATCTCACGTCTGTATTACACTGACCCGTGTTCCTAACTAGGAGAAATAATAAATCTCATGTCTGTATTACACTGACCCGTGTTCCTAACTAGGAGAAATAATAAATCTTGTGTCTGTATTACACTGACCCGTGTTCCTAACTAGGAGAAATAATAAATCTTGTGTCTGTATTACACTGACCCGTGTTCCTAACTAGGAGAAATAATAAATCTCACGTCTGTATTACACTGACCCGTGTTCCTAACTAGGAGAAATAATAAATCTCATGTCTGTATTACACTGACCCGTGTTCCTAAGTAGGAGAAATAATAAATCTTGTGTCTGTATTACACTGACCCGTGTTCCTAACTAGGAGAAATAATAAATCTCGTGTCTATATTACACTGACCCGTGTTCCTAACTAGGAGATATAATAAATCTCGTGTCTGTATTACACTGACCCGTGTTCCTAACTAGGAGAAATAATAAATCTCGTGTCTGTATTACACTGACCCGTGTTCCTAACTAGGAGAAATAATAAATCTCGTGTCTGTATTACACTGACCCGTGTTCCTAACTAGGAGAAATAATAAATCTCACGTCTGTATTACACTGACCCGTGTTCCTAACTAGGAGAAATAATAAATCTCACGTCTGTATTACACTGACCCGTGTTCCTAACTAGGAGAAATAATAAATCTCATGTCTGTATTACACTGTCCCGTGTTCCTAACTAGGAGAAATAATAAATCTCATGTCTGTATTACACTGACCCGTGTTCCTAACTAGGAGAAATAATAAATCTCGTGTCTGTATTACACTGACCCGTGTTCCTAACTAGGAGAAATAATAAATCTCGTGTCTGTATTACACTGACCCGTGTTCCTAACTAGGAGAAATAATAAATCTCGTGTCTGTATTACACTGACCCGTGTTCCTAATTAGGAGAAATAATAAATCTCATGTCTGTATTACACTGACCCGTGTTCCTAACTAGGAGAAATAATAAATCTCGTGTCTGTATTACACTGACCCGTGTTCCTAACTAGGAGAAATAATAAATCTCATGTCTGTATTACACTGACCCGTGTTCCTAATTAGGTGAAATAATAAATCTCGTGTCTGTATTACACTGACCCGTGTTCCTAACTAGGAGAAATAATAAATCTCATGTCTGTATTACACTGACCCGTGTTCCTAACTAGGAGAAATAATAAATCTCATGTCTGTATTACACTGACCCGTGTTCCTAACTAGGAGAAATAATAAATCTGATGTCTGTATTACACTGACCCGTGTTCCTAACTAGGAGAAATAATAAATCTCATGTCTGTATTACACTGACCCGTGTTCCTAACTAGGAGAAATAATAAATCTCATGTCTTTATTACACTGACCCGTGTTCCTAACTAGGAGAAATAATAAATCTCACATCTGTATTACACTGACCTGTGTTCCTAACTAGGAGAAATAATAAATCTCATGTCTGTATTACACTGACCCGTGTTCCTAACTAGGAGAAATAATAAATCTCATGTCTCTATTACACTGACCCGTGTTCCTAACTAGGAGAAATAATAAATCTCATGTCTGTATTACACTGACCCGTGTTCCTAACTAGGAGAAATAATAAATCTCATATCTGTATTACACTGACCCATGTTCCTAACTAGGAGAAAAAATAAATCTCATGTCTGTATTACACTGACCCGTGTTCCTAACTAGGAGAAATAATAAATCTCGTGTCTGTATTACTCTGACCTGTGTTCCTAACTAGGAGAAATAATAAATCTTGTGTCTGTATTACACTGACCCGTGTTCCTAACTAGGAGAAATAATAAATCTCGTGTCTGTATTACACTGACCTGTGTTCCTAACTAGGAGAAATAATAACTCTCTTGTCTGTATTACACTGACCTGTGTTCCTAACTAGGAGAAATAATAAATCTCGTGTCTGTATTACACTGACCTGTGTTCCTAACTAGGAGATATAATAAATCTTGTGTCTGTATTACACTGACCCGTGTTCCTAACTAGGAGAAATAATAAATCTCGTGTCTGTATTACACTCACCCGTGTTCCTAACTAGGAGAAATAATAAATCTCGTGTCTGTATTACACTGACCTGTGTTCCTAACTAGGAGAAATAATAAATCTCGTGTCTGTATTACACTGACCTGTGTTCCTAACTAGGAGATATAATAAATCTTGTGTCTGTATTACACTGACCCGTGTTCCTAACTAGGAGAAATAATAAATCTCATGTCTGTGTTACACTGACCTGTGTTCCTAACTAGGAGAAATAATAAATCTCACGTCTGTATTACACTGACCCGTGTTCCTAACTAGGAGAAATAGTAAATCTCATGTCTGTATTTCACTGACCTTTGTTCATAACTAGAAGAAATAATAAATCTCGTGTCTGTATTACACTGACCCGTGTTCCTAACTAGGAGAAATAATAAATCTCATGTCTGTATTACACTGACCTGTGTTCCTAACTAGGAGAAATAATAAATCTCATGTCTGTATTACACTGACCTGTGTTCCTAACTAGGAGATATAATAAATCTCGTGTCTGTATTACACTGACCTGTGTTCCTAACTAGGAGAAATAATAAATCTCATGTCTGTATTATACTGACCCGTGTTCCTAACTAGGAGAAATAATAAATCTCGTATCTGTATTACACTGACCCGTGTTCCTAACTAGGAGAAATAATAAATCTCATGTCTGTATTACACTGACCCGTGTTCCTAACTAGGAGAGATAATAAATCTCATGTCTGTATTACACTGACCCGTGTTCCTAACTAGGAGAGATAATAAATCTCATGTCTGTATTACACTGACCCGTGTTCCTAACTAGGAGAAATAATAAATCTCATGTCTGTATTACACTGACCCGTGTTCCTAACTAGGAGAAATAATAAATCTCATGTCTGTATTACACTGACCTGTGTTCCTAACTAGGAGAAATAATAAATCTCATGTCTGTATTACACTGACCTGTGTTCCTAACTAGGAGAAATAATAGATCTCATGTCTGTATTACACTGACCCGTGTTCCTAACTAGGAGAAATAATAAATCTCATGTCTGTATTACACTGACCCGTGTTCCTAACTAGGAGAAATAATAAATCTCGTGTCTGTATTACACTGACCCGTGTTCCTAACTAGGAGAAATAATAAATCTCATGTCTGTATTACACTGACCTGTGTTCCTAACTAGGAGAAATAATAAATCTTGTGTCTGTATTACACTGACCCGTGTTCCTAACTAGGAGAAATAATAAATCTCATGTCTGTATTACACTGACCCGTGTTCCTAACTAGGAGAAATAATAAATCTCATGTCTGTATTACACTGACCTGTGTTCCTAACTAGGAGAAATAATAACTCTCGTGTCTGTATTACACTGACCCGTGTTCCTAACTAGGAGAAATAATAAATCTCACATCTGTATTACACTGACCCGTGTTCCTAACTAGGAGAAATAATAAATCTCGTGTCTGTATTAAACTGACCCGTGTTCCTAACTAGGAGAAATAATAAATCTCATGTCTGTATTACACTGACCCGTGTTCCTAACTAGGAGAAATAATAAATCTCATGTCTTTATTACACTGACCTGTGTTCCTAACTAGGAGATATAATAAATCTCGTGTCTGTATTACACTGACCTGTGTTCCTAACTAGGAGAAATAATAAATCTCATGTCTGTATTATACTGACCCGTGTTCCTAACTAGTAGAAATAATAAATCTCGTATCTGTATTACACTGACCCGTGTTCCTAACTAGGAGAAATAATAAATCTCACATCTGTATTACACTGACCCGTGTTCCTAACTAGGAGAAATAATAAATCTCGTGTCTGTATAACACTGACCCGTGTTCCTAACTAGGAGAAATAATAAATCTCATGTCTGTATTACACTGACCCGTGTTCCTAACTAGGAGAAATAATAAATCTCATATCTGTATTACACTGACCCGTGTTCCTAACTAGGAGAAATAATAAATCTCACATCTGTATTACACTGACCCGTGTTCCTAACTAGGAGAAATAATAAATCTCGTGTCTGTATTACACTGACCCGTGTTCCTAACTAGGAGAAATAATAAATCTCATGTCTGTATTACACTGACCCGTGTTCATAACTAGGAGAAATAATAAATCTCATGTCTGTATTACACTGACCCGTGTTCCTAACTAGGAGAAATAATAAATCTCATGTCTGTATTACAATGACCCGTGTTCCTAACTAGGAGAAATAATAAATCTCAAGTCTGTATTACACTGACCTGTGTTCCTAACTAGGAGAAATAATAAATCTCGTGTCTGTATTACACTGACCCGTGTTCCTAACTAGGAGAAATAATAAATCTCGTGTCTGTATTACACTGACCTGTGTTCCTAACTAGGAGAAATAATAAATCTTGTGTCTGTATTACACTGACCCGTGTTCCTAACTAGGAGAAATAATAAATCTCATGTCTGTATTACACTCACCCGTGTTCCTAACTAGGAGAAATAATAAATCTCGTGTCTGTATTACACTGACCTGTGTTCCTAACTAGGAGAAATAATAAATCTCATGTCTGTATTACACTGACCCGTGTTCCTAACTAGGAGAAATAATAAATCTCACGTCTGTATTACACTGACCCGTGTTCCTAACTAGGAGAAATAATAAATCTCATGTCTGTATTACACTGACCCGTGTTCCTAACTAGGAGAAATAATAAATCTTGTGTCTGTATTACACTGACCCGTGTTCCTAACTAGGAGAAATAATAAATCTTGTGTCTGTATTACACTGACCCGTGTTCCTAACTAGGAGAAATAATAAATCTCACGTCTGTATTACACTGACCCGTGTTCCTAACTAGGAGAAATAATAAATCTCATGTCTGTATTACACTGACCCGTGTTCCTAAGTAGGAGAAATAATAAATCTTGTGTCTGTATTACACTGACCCGTGTTCCTAACTAGGAGATATAATAAATCTCATGTCTGTATTACACTGACCCGTGTTCATAACTAGGAGAAATAATAAATCTCATGTCTGTATTACACTGACCCGTGTTCCTAACTAGGAGAAATAATAAATCTCATGTCTGTATTACAATGACCCGTGTTCCTAACTAGGAGAAATAATAAATCTCAAGTCTGTATTACACTGACCTGTGTTCCTAACTAGGAGAAATAATAAATCTCGTGTCTGTATTACACTGACCCGTGTTCCTAACTAGGAGAAATAATAAATCTCGTGTCTGTATTACACTGACCTGTGTTCCTAACTAGGAGAAATAATAAATCTTGTGTCTGTATTACACTGACCCGTGTTCCAAACTAGGAGAAATAATAAATCTCATGTCTGTATTACACTCACCCGTGTTCCTAACTAGGAGAAATAATAAATCTCGTGTCTGTATTACACTGACCTGTGTTCCTAACTAGGAGAAATAATAAATCTCGTGTCTGTATTACTCTGACCTGTGTTCCTAACTAGGAGAAATAATAAATCTTGTGTCTGTATTACACTGACCCGTGTTCCTAACTAGGAGAAATAATAAATCTCGTGTCTGTATTACACTGACCTGTGTTCCTAACTAGGAGAAATAATAACTCTCTTGTCTGTATTACACTGACCTGTGTTCCTAACTAGGAGAAATAATAAATCTCGTGTCTGTATTACACTGACCTGTGTTCCTAACTAGGAGATATAATAAATCTTGTGTCTGTATTACACTGACCCGTGTTCCTAACTAGGAGAAATAATAAATCTCGTGTCTGTATTACACTCACCCGTGTTCCTAACTAGGAGAAATAATAAATCTCGTGTCTGTATTACACTGACCTGTGTTCCTAACTAGGAGAAATAATAAATCTCGTGTCTGTATTACACTGACCTGTGTTCCTAACTAGGAGATATAATAAATCTTGTGTCTGTATTACACTGACCCGTGTTCCTAACTAGGAGAAATAATAAATCTCATGTCTGTGTTACACTGACCTGTGTTCCTAACTAGGAGAAATAATAAATCTCACGTCTGTATTACACTGACCCGTGTTCCTAACTAGGAGAAATAGTAAATCTCATGTCTGTATTTCACTGACCTTTGTTCATAACTAGGAGAAATAATAAATCTCGTGTCTGTATTACACTGACCCGTGTTCCTAACTAGGAGAAATAATAAATCTCATGTCTGTATTACACTGACCTGTGTTCCTAACTAGGAGAAATAATAAATCTCATGTCTGTATTACACTGACCTGTGTTCCTAACTAGGAGATATAATAAATCTCGTGTCTGTATTACACTGACCTGTGTTCCTAACTAGGAGAAATAATAAATCTCATGTCTGTATTATACTGACCCGTGTTCCTAACTAGGAGAAATAATAAATCTCGTATCTGTATTACACTGACCCGTGTTCCTAACTAGGAGAAATAATAAATCTCATGTCTGTATTACACTGACCCGTGTTCCTAACTAGGAGAGATAATAAATCTCATGTCTATATTACACTGACCCGTGTTCCTAACTAGGAGAGATAATAAATCTCATGTCTGTATTACACTGACCCGTGTTACTAACTAGGAGAAATAATAAATCTCATGTCTGTATTACACTGACCCGTGTTCCTAACTAGGAGAAATAATAAATCTCATGTCTGTATTACACTGACCTGTGTTCCTAACTAGGAGAAATAATAAATCTCATGTCTGTATTACACTGACCTGTGTTCCTAACTAGGAGAAATAATAGATCTCGTGTCTGTATTACACTGACCCGTGTTCCTAACTAGGAGAAATAATAAATCTCATGTCTGTATTACACTGACCCGTGTTCCTAACTAGGAGAAATAATAAATCTCGTGTCTGTATTACACTGACCCGTGTTCCTAACTAGGAGAAATAATAAATCTCATGTCTGTATTACACTGACCTGTGTTCCTAACTAGGAGAAATAATAAATCTTGTGTCTGTATTACACTGACCCGTGTTCCTAACTAGGAGAAATAATAAATCTCATGTCTGTATTACACTGACCCGTGTTCCTAACTAGGAGAAATAATAAATCTCATGTCTGTATTACACTGACCTGTGTTCCTAACTAGGAGAAATAATAACTCTCGTGTCTGTATTACACTGACCCGTGTTCCTAACTAGGAGAAATAATAAATCTCACATCTGTATTACACTGACCCGTGTTCCTAACTAGGAGAAATAATAAATCTCGTGTCTGTATTACACTGACCCGTGTTCCTAACTAGGAGAAATAATAAATCTCATGTCTGTATTACACTGACCCGTGTTCCTAACTAGGAGAAATAATAAATCTCATGTCTTTATTACACTGACCTGTGTTCCTAACTAGGAGATATAATAAATCTCGTGTCTGTATTACACTGACCTGTGTTCCTAACTAGGAGAAATAATAAATCTCATGTCTGTATTATACTGACCCGTGTTCCTAACTAGTAGAAATAATAAATCTCGTATCTGTATTACACTGACCCGTGTTCCTAACTAGGAGAAATAATAAATCTCACATCTGTATTACACTGACCCGTGTTCCTAACTAGGAGAAATAATAAATCTCGTGTCTGTATAACACTGACCCGTGTTCCTAACTAGGAGAAATAATAAATCTCATGTCTGTATTACACTGACCCGTGTTCCTAACTAGGAGAAATAATAAATCTCATATCTGTATTACACTGACCCGTGTTCCTAACTAGGAGAAATAATAAATCTCACATCTGTATTACACTGACCCGTGTTCCTAACTAGGAGAAATAATAAATCTCGTGTCTGTATTACACTGACCCGTGTTCCTAACTAGGAGAAATAATAAATCTCATGTCTGTATTACACTGTCCCGTGTTCCTAACTAGGAGAAATAATAAATCTCGTATCTGTATTACACTGACCCGTGTTCCTAACTAGGAGAAATAATAAATCTCACATCTGTATTACACTGACCCGTGTTCCTAACTAGGAGAAATAATAAATCTCGTGTCTGTATTACACTGACCCGTGTTCCTAACTAGGAGAAATAATAAATCTCATGTCTGTATTACACTGACACGTGTTCCTAACTAGGAGAAATAATAAATCTCATATCTGTATTACACTGACCCGTGTTCCTAACTAGGAGAAATAATAAATCTCACATCTGTATTACACTGACCCGTGTTCCTAACTAGGAGAAATAATAAATCTCGTGTCTGTATTACACTGACCCGTGTTCCTAACTAGGAGAAATAATAAATCTCATGTCTGTATTACACTGACCCGTGTTCCTAACTAGGAGAAATAATAAATCTCGTGTCTGTATTACACTGACCCGTGTTCCTAACTAGGAGAAATAATAAATCTCATATCTGTATTACACTGACCCGTGTTCCTAACTAGGAGAAATAATAAATCTCGTGTCTGTATTACTCTGACCTGTGTTCCTAACTAGGAGAAATAATAAATCTTGTGTCTGTATTACACTGACCCGTGTTCCTAACTAGGAGAAATAATAAATCTCGTGTCTGTATTACACTGACCTGTGTTCCTAACTAGGAGAAATAATAACTCTCTTGTCTGTATTACACTGACCTGTGTTCCTAACTAGGAGAAATAATAAATCTCGTGTCTGTATTACACTGACCTGTGTTCCTAACTAGGAGATATAATAAATCTTGTGTCTGTATTACACTGACCCGTGTTCCTAACTAGGAGAAATAATAAATCTCGTGTCTGTATTACACTCACCCGTGTTCCTAACTAGGAGAAATAATAAATCTCGTGTCTGTATTACACTGACCTGTGTTCCTAACTAGGAGAAATAATAAATCTCGTGTCTGTATTACACTGACCTGTGTTCCTAACTAGGAGATATAATAAATCTTGTGTCTGTATTACACTGACCCGTGTTCCTAACTAGGAGAAATAATAAATCTCATGTCTGTGTTACACTGACCTGTGTTCCTAACTAGGAGAAATAATAAATCTCACGTCTGTATTACACTGACCCGTGTTCCTAACTAGGAGAAATAGTAAATCTCATGTCTGTATTTCACTGACCTTTGTTCATAACTAGGAGAAATAATAAATCTCGTGTCTGTATTACACTGACCCGTGTTCCTAACTAGGAGAAATAATAAATCTCATGTCTGTATTACACTGACCTGTGTTCCTAACTAGGAGAAATAATAAATCTCATGTCTGTATTACACTGACCTGTGTTCCTAACTAGGAGATATAATAAATCTCGTGTCTGTATTACACTGACCTGTGTTCCTAACTAGGAGAAATAATAAATCTCATGTCTGTATTATACTGACCCGTGTTCCTAACTAGGAGAAATAATAAATCTCGTATCTGTATTACACTGACCCGTGTTCCTAACTAGGAGAAATAATAAATCTCATGTCTGTATTACACTGACCCGTGTTCCTAACTAGGAGAGATAATAAATCTCATGTCTGTATTACACTGACCCGTGTTCCTAACTAGGAGAGATAATAAATCTCATGTCTGTATTACACTGACCCGTGTTCCTAACTAGGAGAAATAATAAATCTCATGTCTGTATTACACTGACCCGTGTTCCTAACTAGGAGAAATAATAAATCTCATGTCTGTATTACACTGACCTGTGTTCCTAACTAGGAGAAATAATAAATCTCATGTCTGTATTACACTGACCTGTGTTCCTAACTAGGAGAAATAATAGATCTCGTGTCTGTATTACACTGACCCGTGTTCCTAACTAGGAGAAATAATAAATCTCATGTCTGTATTACACTGACCCGTGTTCCTAACTAGGAGAAATAATAAATCTCGTGTCTGTATTACACTGACCCGTGTTCCTAACTAGGAGAAATAATAAATCTCATGTCTGTATTACACTGACCTGTGTTCCTAACTAGGAGAAATAATAAATCTTGTGTCTGTATTACACTGACCCGTGTTCCTAACTAGGAGAAATAATAAATCTCATGTCTGTATTACACTGACCCGTGTTCCTAACTAGGAGAAATAATAAATCTCATGTCTGTATTACACTGACCTGTGTTCCTAACTAGGAGAAATAATAACTCTCGTGTCTGTATTACACTGACCCGTGTTCCTAACTAGGAGAAATAATAAATCTCACATCTGTATTACACTGACCCGTGTTCCTAACTAGGAGAAATAATAAATCTCGTGTCTGTATTACACTGACCCGTGTTCCTAACTAGGAGAAATAATAAATCTCATGTCTGTATTACACTGACCCGTGTTCCTAACTAGGAGAAATAATAAATCTCATGTCTTTATTACACTGACCTGTGTTCCTAACTAGGAGATATAATAAATCTCGTGTCTGTATTACACTGACCTGTGTTCCTAACTAGGAGAAATAATAAATCTCATGTCTGTATTATACTGACCCGTGTTCCTAACTAGTAGAAATAATAAATCTCGTATCTGTATTACACTGACCCGTGTTCCTAACTAGGAGAAATAATAAATCTCACATCTGTATTACACTGACCCGTGTTCCTAACTAGGAGAAATAATAAATCTCGTGTCTGTATAACACTGACCCGTGTTCCTAACTAGGAGAAATAATAAATCTCATGTCTGTATTACACTGACCCGTGTTCCTAACTAGGAGAAATAATAAATCTCATATCTGTATTACACTGACCCATGTTCCTAACTAGGAGAAATAATAAATCTCACATCTGTATTACACTGACCCGTGTTCCTAACTAGGAGAAATAAAAAATCTCGTGTCTGTATTACACTGACCCGTGTTCCTAACTAGGAGAAATAATAAATCTCATGTCTGTATTACACTGTCCCGTGTTCCTAACTAGGAGAAATAATAAATCTCGTATCTGTATTACACTGACCCGTGTTCCTAACTAGGAGAAATAATAAATCTCACATCTGTATTACACTGACCCGTGTTCCTAACTAGGAGAAATAATAAATCTCGTGTCTGTATTACACTGACCCGTGTTCCTAACTAGGAGAAATAATAAATCTCATGTCTGTATTACACTGACACGTGTTCCTAACTAGGAGAAATAATAAATCTCATATCTGTATTACACTGACCCGTGTTCCTAACTAGGAGAAATAATAAATCTCACATCTGTATTACACTGACCCGTGTTCCTAACTAGGAGAAATAATAAATCTCGTGTCTGTATTACACTGACCCGTGTTCCTAACTAGGAGAAATAATAAATCTCATGTCTGTATTACACTGACCCGTGTTCCTAACTAGGAGAAATAATAAATCTCGTGTCTGTATTACACTGACCCGTGTTCCTAACTAGGAGAAATAATAAATCTCATATCTGTATTACACTGACCCGTGTTCCTAACTAGGAGAAATAATAAATCTCACATCTGTATTACACTGACCCGTGTTCCTAACTAGGAGAAATAATAAATCTCGTGTCTGTATTACACTGACCCGTGTTCCTAACTAGGAGAAATAATAAATCTCATGTCTGTATTACACTGACCCGTGTTCCTAACTAGGAGAAATAATAAATCTCATGTCTGTATTATACTGACCCGTGTTCCTAACTAGGAGAAATAATAAATCTCGTATCTGTATTACACTGACCCATGTTCCTAACTAGTAGAAATAATAAATCTCATGTCTGTATTACACTGACCCGTGTTCCTAACTAGGAGAGATAATAAATCTCATGTCTGTATTACACTGACCCGTGTTCCTAACTAGGAGAGATAATAAATCTCATGTCTGTATTACACTGTCCCGTGTTCCTAACTAGGACAAATAATAAATCTCATGTCTGTATTACACTGACCCGTGTTCCTAACTAGGAGAAATATTAAATCTCGTGTCTGTATTACACTGACCCGTGTTCCTAACTAGGAGAAATAATAAATCTCATGTCTGTATTACACTGACCTGTGTTCCTAACTAGGAGAAATAATAAATCTTGTGTCTGTATTACACTGACCCGTGTTCCTAACTAGGAGAAATAATAAATCTCGTGTCTGTATTACACTGACCCGTGTTCCTAACTAGGAGAAATAATAAATCTCATGTCTGTATTACACTGACCCGTCTTCCTAACTAGGAGAGATAATAAATCTCATGTCTGTATTACACTGACCCGTCTTCCTAACTAGGAGAAATAATAAATCTCGTGTCTGTATTACACTGACCCGTGTTCCTAACTAGGAGAGATAATAAATCTCATGTCTGTATTACACTGACCCGTGTTCCTAACTAGGAGAAATAATAAATCTCGTGTCTGTATTACACTGACCCGTGTTCCTAACTAGGAGAAATAATAAATCTCACGTCTGTATTACACTGACCTGTGTTCCTAACTAGGAGAAATAATAAATCTCATGTCTGTATTACACTGACCTGTGTTCCTAACTAGGAGAAATAATAAATCTCATGTCTGTATTACACTGTCCCGTGTTCCTAACTAGGAGAAATAATAAATCTCATGTCTGTATTACACTGACCTGTGTTCATAACTAGGAGATATAATAAATGTCATGTCTGTATTACACTGACCCGCGTTCCTAACTTGGAGAAATAATAAATCTCACATCTGTATTACACTGACCCGTGTTCTTAACTAGGAGAAATAATAAATCTCATGTCTGTATTACACTGACCCGCGTTCCTAACTAGGAGAAATAATAAATCTCATGTCTGTATTACACTGACCCGTGTTCCTAACTAGGAGAAATAATAAATCTCACGTCTGTATTACACTGACCTGTGTTCCTAACTAGGAGAAATAATAAATCTCATGTCTGTATTACACTGACCCGTGTTCCTAACTAGGAGAAATAATAAATCTCGTGTCTGTATTACACTGACCCGTGTTCCTAACTAGGAGAAATAATAAATCTCATGTCTGTATTACACTGACCCGTGTTCCTAACTAGGAGAAATAATAAATCTCGTGTCTGTATTACACTGACCCGTGTTCCTAACTAGGAGAAATAATAAATCTCGTGTCTGTATTACACTGACCCGTGTTCCTAACTAGGAGATATAATAAATCTCGTGTCTGTATTACACTGACCCGTGTTCCTAACTAGGAGAAATAATAAATCTCATGTCTGTATTACACTGACCCGTGTTCCTAACTAGGAGATATAATAAATCTCATGTCTGTATTACACTGACCCGTGTTCCTAACTAGGAGAAATAATAAATCTCATGTCTGTATTACACTGACCCGTGTTCCTAACTAGGAGAAATAATAAATCTCGTGTCTGTATTACACTGACCCGTGTTCCTAACTAGGAGATATAATAAATCTCGTGTCTGTATTTCCCTGACCCGTGTTCCTAACTAGGAGAAATAATAAATCTCGTGTCTGTATTACACTGACCCGTGTTCCTAACTAGGAGAAATAATAAATCTCACGTCTGTATTACACTGACCCGTGTTCCTAACTAGAAGAAATAATAAATCTCATGTCTGTATTACACTGACCCGTGTTCCTAACTAGGAGAAATAATAAATCTCATGTCTGTATTACACTGTCCCGTGTTCCTAACTAGGAGAAATAATAAATCTCATGTCTGTATTACACTGACCCGTGTTCCTAACTAGGAGAAATAATAAATCTCGTGTGTGTATTACACTGACCCGTGTTCCTAACTAGGAGAAATAATAAATCTCATGTCTGTATTACACTGACTCGTGTTCCTAACAAGTAGAAATAATAAATCTCATGTCTGTATTACACTGACCCGTGTTCCTAACTAGGAGAAATAATAAATCTCGTGTCTGTATTACACTGACCCATGTTCCTAAGTAGGAGAAATAATAAATCTTGTGTCTGTATTACACTGACCCGTGTTCCTAACTAGGAGAAATAATAAATCTCATGTCTGTATTACACTGACCCGTGTTCCTAACTAGGAGAAATAATAAATCTCGTGTCTGTATTACACTGACCCGTGTTCCTAACTAGGAGAAATAATAAATCTCGTGTCTGTATTACACTGACCCGTGTTCCTAACTAGGAGATATAATAAATCTCGTGTCTGTATTACACTGACCCGTGTTCCTAACTAGGAGATATAATAAATCTCATGTCTGTATTACACTGACCCGTGTTCCTAACTAGGAGAAATAATAAATCTCATGTCTGTATTACACTGACCCGTGTTCCTAACTAGGAGAAATAATAAATCTCGTGTCTATATTACACTGACCCGTGTTCCTAACTAGGAGATATAATAAATCTCGTGTCTGTATTACACTGACCCGTGTTCCTAACTAGGAGAAATAATAAATCTCGTGTCTGTATTACACTGACCCGTGTTCCTAACTAGGAGAAATAATAAATCTCGTGTCTGTATTACACTGACCCGTGTTCCTAACTAGGAGAAATAATAAATCTCACGTCTGTATTACACTGACCCGTGTTCCTAACTAGGAGAAATAATAAATCTCACGTCTGTATTACACTGACCCGTGTTCCTAACTAGGAGAAATAATAAATCTCATGTCTGTATTACACTGTCCCGTGTTCCTAACTAGGAGAAATAATAAATCTCATGTCTGTATTACACTGACCCGTGTTCCTAACTAGGAGAAATAATAAATCTCGTGTCTGTATTACACTGACCCGTGTTCCTAACTAGGAGAAATAATAAATCTCGTGTCTGTATTACACTGACCCGTGTTCCTAACTAGGAGAAATAATAAATCTCGTGTCTGTATTACACTGACCCGTGTTCCTAATTAGGAGAAATAATAAATCTCATGTCTGTATTACACTGACCCGTGTTCCTAACTAGGAGAAATAATAAATCTCGTGTCTGTATTACACTGACCCGTGTTCCTAACTAGGAGAAATAATAAATCTCATGTCTGTATTACACTGACCCGTGTTCCTAATTAGGTGAAATAATAAATCTCGTGTCTGTATTACACTGACCCGTGTTCCTAACTAGGAGAAATAATAAATCTCATGTCTGTATTACACTGACCCGTGTTCCTAACTAGGAGAAATAATAAATCTCATGTCTGTATTACACTGACCCGTGTTCCTAACTAGGAGAAATAATAAATCTGATGTCTGTATTACACTGACCCGTGTTCCTAACTAGGAGAAATAATAAATCTCATGTCTGTATTACACTGACCCGTGTTCCTAACTAGGAGAAATAATAAATCTCATGTCTTTATTACACTGACCCGTGTTCCTAACTAGGAGAAATAATAAATCTCACATCTGTATTACACTGACCTGTGTTCCTAACTAGGAGAAATAATAAATCTCATGTCTGTATTACACTGACCCGTGTTCCTAACTAGGAGAAATAATAAATCTCATGTCTCTATTACACTGACCCGTGTTCCTAACTAGGAGAAATAATAAATCTCATGTCTGTATTACACTGACCCGTGTTCCTAACTAGGAGAAATAATAAATCTCATATCTGTATTACACTGACCCATGTTCCTAACTAGGAGAAAAAATAAATCTCATGTCTGTATTACACTGACCCGTGTTCCTAACTAGGAGAAATCATAAATCTCATGTCTGTATTACACTGACCCGTGTTCCTAACTAGGAGAAATAATAAATCTCATGTCTGTATTACACTGACCCGTGCTCATAACTAGGAGAAATAATAAATCTCATATCTGTATTACACTGACCCGTGTTCCTAACTAGGAGAAATAATAAATCTCGTGTCTGTATTACACTGACCCATGTTCCTAAGTAGGAGAAATAATAAATCTTGTGTCTGTATTACACTGACCCGTGTTCCTAACTAGGAGAAATAATAAATCTCATGTCTGTATTACACTGACCCGTGTTCCTAACTAGGAGAAATAATAAATCTCGTGTCTGTATTACACTGACCCGTGTTCCTAACTAGGAGAAATAATAAATCTCGTGTCTGTATTACACTGACCCGTGTTCCTAACTAGGAGATATAATAAATCTCGTGTCTGTATTACACTGACCCGTGTTCCTAACTAGGAGATATAATAAATCTCATGTCTGTATTACACTGACCCGTGTTCCTAACTAGGAGAAATAATAAATCTCATGTCTGTATTACACTGACCCGTGTTCCTAACTAGGAGAAATAATAAATCTCGTGTCTATATTACACTGACCCGTGTTCCTAACTAGGAGATATAATAAATCTCGTGTCTGTATTACACTGACCCGTGTTCCTAACTAGGAGAAATAATAAATCTCGTGTCTGTATTACACTGACCCGTGTTCCTAACTAGGAGAAATAATAAATCTCGTGTCTGTATTACACTGACCCGTGTTCCTAACTAGGAGAAATAATAAATCTCACGTCTGTATTACACTGACCCGTGTTCCTAACTAGGAGAAATAATAAATCTCACGTCTGTATTACACTGACCCGTGTTCCTAACTAGGAGAAATAATAAATCTCATGTCTGTATTACACTGTCCCGTGTTCCTAACTAGGAGAAATAATAAATCTCATGTCTGTATTACACTGACCCGTGTTCCTAACTAGGAGAAATAATAAATCTCGTGTCTGTATTACACTGACCCGTGTTCCTAACTAGGAGAAATAATAAATCTCGTGTCTGTATTACACTGACCCGTGTTCCTAACTAGGAGAAATAATAAATCTCGTGTCTGTATTACACTGACCCGTGTTCCTAATTAGGAGAAATAATAAATCTCATGTCTGTATTACACTGACCCGTGTTCCTAACTAGGAGAAATAATAAATCTCGTGTCTGTATTACACTGACCCGTGTTCCTAACTAGGAGAAATAATAAATCTCATGTCTGTATTACACTGACCCGTGTTCCTAATTAGGAGAAATAATAAATCTCGTGTCTGTATTACACTGACCCGTGTTCCTAACTAGGAGAAATAATAAATCTCATGTCTGTATTACACTGACCCGTGTTCCTAACTAGGAGAAATAATAAATCTCATGTCTGTATTACACTGACCCGTGTTCCTAACTAGGAGAAATAATAAATCTGATGTCTGTATTACACTGACCCGTGTTCCTAACTAGGAGAAATAATAAATCTCATGTCTGTATTACACTGACCCGTGTTCCTAACTAGGAGAAATAATAAATCTCATGTCTTTATTACACTGACCCGTGTTCCTAACTAGGAGAAATAATAAATCTCACATCTGTATTACACTGACCTGTGTTCCTAACTAGGAGAAATAATAAATCTCATGTCTGTATTACACTGACCCGTGTTCCTAACTAGGAGAAATAATAAATCTCATGTCTGTATTACACTGACCCGTGTTCCTAACTAGGAGAAATAATAAATCTCATGTCTGTATTACACTGACCCGTGTTCCTAACTAGGAGAAATAATAAATCTCATATCTGTATTACACTGACCCATGTTCCTAACTAGGAGAAAAAATAAATCTCATGTCTGTATTACACTGACCCGTGTTCCTAACTAGGAGAAATCATAAATCTCATGTCTGTATTACACTGACCCGTGTTCCTAACTAGGAGAAATAATAAATCTCATGTCTGTATTACACTGACCCGTGCTCATAACTAGGAGAAATAATAAATCTCATATCTGTATTACACTGACCCGTGTTCCTAACTAGGAGAAATAATAAATCTCATGTCTGTATTACACTGTCCCGTGTTCCTAACTAGGAGAAATAATAAATCTCATGTCTGTATTACACTGACCCGTGTTCCTAACTAGGAGAAATAATAAATCTCGTATCTGTATTACACTGACCCGTGTTCCTAACTAGGAGAAATAATAAATCTCGTGTCTGTATTACACTGACCCGTGTTCCTAACTAGGAGAAATAATAAATCTCGTGTCTGTATTACACTGACCCGTGTTCCTAATTAGGAGAAATAATAAATCTCATGTCTGTATTACACTGACCCGTGTTCCTAACTAGGAGAAATAATAAATCTCGTGTCTGTATTACACTGACCCGTGTTCCTAACTAGGAGAAATAATAAATCTCATGTCTGTATTACACTGACCCGTGTTCCTAATTAGGAGAAATAATAAATCTCGTGTCTGTATTACACTGACCCGTGTTCCTAACTAGGAGAAATAATAAATCTCATGTCTGTATTACACTGACCCGTGTTCCTAACTAGGAGAAATAATAAATCTCATGTCTGTATTACACTGACCCGTGTTCCTAACTAGGAGAAATAATAAATCTGATGTCTGTATTACACTGACCCGTGTTCCTAACTAGGAGAAATAATAAATCTCATGTCTGTATTACACTGACCCGTGTTCCTAACTAGGAGAAATAATAAATCTCATGTCTTTATTACACTGACCCGTGTTCCTAACTAGGAGAAATAATAAATCTCACATCTGTATTACACTGACCTGTGTTCCTAACTAGGAGAAATAATAAATCTCATGTCTGTATTACACTGACCCGTGTTCCTAACTAGGAGAAATAATAAATCTCATGTCTGTATTACACTGACCCGTGTTCCTAACTAGGAGAAATAATAAATCTCATGTCTGTATTACACTGACCCGTGTTCCTAACTAGGAGAAATAATAAATCTCATATCTGTATTACACTGACCCATGTTCCTAACTAGGAGAAAAAATAAATCTCATGTCTGTATTACACTGACCCGTGTTCCTAACTAGGAGAAATCATAAATCTCATGTCTGTATTACACTGACCCGTGTTCCTAACTAGGAGAAATAATAAATCTCATGTCTGTATTACACTGACCCGTGCTCATAACTAGGAGAAATAATAAATCTCATATCTGTATTACACTGACCCGTGTTCCTAACTAGGAGAAATAATAAATCTCATGTCTGTATTACACTGACCCGTGTTCCTAACTAGGAGAAATAATAAATCTCATGTCTGTATTACACTGACCCATGTTCCTAACTAGGAGAAATAATAAATCTCATGTCTGTATTACACTGACCCGTGTTCCTACCTAGGAGAAATAATAAATCTCATGTCTGTATTACACTGACCCGTGTTCCTAACTAGGAGAAATAATAAATCTCATGTCTGTATTACACTGACCCGTGTTCCTAACTAGGAGAAATAATAAATCTCATGTCTGTATTACACTGACCTGTGTTCCTAACTAGGAGAAATAATAAATCTCATGTCTGTATTACACTGACCCGTGTTCCTAACTAGGAGAAATAATAAATCTCACGTCTGTATTACACTGACCCGTGTTCCTAACTAGGAGAAATAATAAATCTCATGTCTGTATTACACTGACCCGTGTTCCTAACTAGGAGAAATAATAAATCTTGTGTCTGTATTACACTGACCCGTGTTCCTAACTAGGAGAAATAATAAATCTCACGTCTGTATTACACTGACCCGTGTTCCTAACTAGGAGAAATAATAAATCTCATGTCTGTATTACACTGACCCGTGTTCCTAAGTAGGAGAAATAATAAATCTTGTGTCTGTATTACACTGACCCGTGTTCCTAACTAGGAGATATAATAAATCTCATGTCTGTATTACACTGACCCGTGTTCATAACTAGGAGAAATAATAAATCTCATGTCTGTATTACACTGACCCGTGTTCCTAACTAGGAGAAATAATAAATCTTGTGTCTGTATTACACTGACCCGTGTTCCTAACTAGGAGAAATAATAAATCTCATGTCTGTATTACAATGACCCGTGTTCCTAACTAGGAGAAATAATAAATCTCAAGTCTGTATTACACTGACCTGTGTTCCTAACTAGGAGAAATAATAAATTTCGTGTCTGTATTACACTGACCCGTGTTCCTAACTAGGAGAAATAATAAATCTCGTGTCTGTATTACACTGACCTGCGTTCCTAACTAGGAGAAATAATAAATCTTGTGTCTGTATTACACTGACCCGTGTTCCTAACTAGGAGAAATAATAAATCTCGTGTCTGTATTACACTCACCCGTGTTCCTAACTAGGAGAAATAATAAATCTTGTGTCTGTATTACACTGACCTGTGTTCCTAACTAGGAGAAATAATAAATCTCGTGTCTGTATTACTCTGACCTGTGTTCCTAACTAGGAGAAATAATAAATCTTGTGTCTGTATTACACTGACCCGTGTTCCTAACTAGGAGAAATAATAAATCTCGTGTCTGTATTACACTGACCTGTGTTCCTAACTAGGAGAAATAATAACTCTCTTGTCTGTATTACACTGACCTGTGTTACTAACTAGGAGAAATAATAAATCTCGTGTCTGTATTACACTGACCTGTGTTCCTAACTAGGAGATATAATAAATCTTGTGTCTGTATTACACTGACCCGTGTTCCTAACTAGGAGAAATAATAAATCTCGTGTCTGTATTACACTCACCCGTGTTCCTAACTAGGAGAAATAATAAATCTCGTGTCTGTATTACACTGACCTGTGTTCCTAACTAGGAGAAATAATAAATCTCGTGTCTGTATTACACTGACCTGTGTTCCTAACTAGGAGATATAATAAATCTTGTGTCTGTATTACACTGACCCGTGTTCCTAACTAGGAGAAATAATAAATCTCATGTCTGTGTTACACTGACCTGTGTTCCTAACTAGGAGAAATAATAAATCTCACGTCTGTATTACACTGACTCGTGTTCCTAACTAGGAGAAATAGTAAATCTCATGTCTGTATTTCACTGACCTGTGTTCATAACTAGGAGAAATAATAAATCTCGTGTCTGTATTACACTGACCCGTGTTCCTAACTAGGAGAAATAATAAATCTCATGTCTGTATTACACTGACCTGTGTTCATAACTAGGAGAAATAATAAATCTCGTGTCTGTATTACACTGACCCGTGTTCCTAACTAGGAGAAATAATAAATCTCACGTCTGTATTACACTGACCTGTGTTCCTAACTAGGAGAAATAATAAATCTCATGTCTGTATTACACTGACCCGAGTTCCTAACTAGGAGAAATAATAAATCTCATGTCTGTATTACACTGACCCGTGTTCCTAACTAGGAGAAATAATAAATCTCGTGTCTGTATTACACTGACCCGTGTTCCTAACTAGGAGAAATAATAAATCTCATGTCTGTATTACACTGACCTGTGTTCCTAACTAGGAGAAATAATAAATCTCATGTCTGTATTACACTGACCTGTGTTCCTAACTAGGAGATATAATAAATCTCGTGTCTGTATTACACTGACCTGTGTTCCTAACTAGGAGAAATAATAAATCTTATGTCTGTATTATACTGACCCGTGTTCCTAACTAGGAGAAATAATAAATCTCGTATCTGTATTACACTGACCCGTGTTCCTAACTAGGAGAAATAATAAATCTCATGTCTGTATTACACTGACCCGTGTTCCTAACTAGGAGAGATAATAAATCTCATGTCTGTATTACACTGACCCGTGTTCCTAACTAGGAGAGATAATAAATCTCATGTCTGTATTACACTGACCCGTGTTCCTAACTAGGAGAAATAATAAATCTCATGTCTGTATTACACTGACCCGTGTTCCTATCTAGGAGAAATAATAAATCTCATGTCTGTATTACACTGACCTGTGTTCCTAACTAGGAGAAATAATAAATCTCATGTCTGTATTACACTGACCTGTGTTCCTAACTAGGAGAATAATAGATCTCATGTCTGTATTACACTGACCCGTGTTCCTAACTAGGAGAAATAATAAATCTCATGTCTGTATTACACTGACCCGTGTTCCTAACTAGGAGAAATAATAAATCTCGTGTCTGTATTACACTGACCCGTGTTCCTAACTAGGAGAAATAATAAATCTCATGTCTGTATTACACTGACCTGTGTTCCTAACTAGGAGAAATAATAAATCTTGTGTCTGTATTACACTGACCCGTGTTCCTAACTAGGAGAAATAATAAATCTCATGTCTGTATTACACTGACCCGTGTTCCTAACTAGGAGAAATAATAAATCTCATGTCTGTATTACACTGACCTGTGTTCCTAACTAGGAGAAATAATAACTCTCGTGTCTGTATTACACTGACCCGTGTTCCTAACTAGGAGAAATAATAAATCTCACATCTGTATTACACTGACCCGTGTTCCTAACTAGGAGAAATAATAAATCTCGTGTCTGTATTACACTGACCCGTGTTCCTAACTAGGAGAAATAATAAATCTCATGTCTGTATTACACTGACCCGTGTTCCTAACTAGGAGAAATAATAAATCTCATATCTGTATTACACTGACCCGTGTTCCTAACTAGGAGAAATAATAAATCTCACATCTGTATTACACTGACCCGTGTTCCTAACTAGGAGAAATAATAAATCTCGTGTCTGTATTACACTGACCCGTGTTCCTAACTAGGAGAAATAATAAATCTCATGTCTGTATTACACTGACCCGTGTTCCTAACTAGGAGAAATAATAAATCTCGTATCTGTATTACACTGACCCGTGTTCCTAACTAGGAGAAATAATAAATCTCACATCTGTATTACACTGACCCGTGTTCCTAACTAGGAGAAATAATAAATCTCGTGTCTGTATTACACTGACCCGTGTTCCTAACTAGGAGAAATAATAAATCTCGTGTCTGTATTACACTGACCCGTGTTCCTAACTAGGAGAAATAATAAATCTCGTGTCTGTATTACACTGACCCGTGTTCCTAACTAGGAGAAATAATAAATCTCACGTCTGTATTACACTGACCCGTGTTCCTAACTAGGAGAAATAATAAATCTCGTATCTGTATTACACTGACCCGTGTTCCTAACTAGGAGAAATAATAAATCTCATGTCTGTATTACACTGACCCGTGTTCCTAACTAGGAGAAATAATAAATCTCATGTCTGTGTTACACTGACCCGTGTTCCTAACTAGGAGAAATAATAAATCTCGTGTCTGTATTACACTGACCCGTGTTCCTAACTAGGAGAAATAATAAATCTTGTGTCTGTATTACACTGACCCGTGTTCCTAACTAGGAGAAATAATAAATCTCATGTCTGTATTACACTGACCTGTGTTCCTAACTAGGAGAAATAATAAATCTCATGTCTGTATTACACTGACCTGTGTTCCTAACTAGGAGAGATAATAAATCTCATGTCTGTATTACACTGACCTCTGTTCCTAACTAGGAGAAATAATAAATCTCGTATCTGTATTACACTGACCTGTGTTCCTAACTAGGAGAAATAATAAATCTCATGTCTGTATTACACTGACCTGTGTTCCTAACTAGGAGAAATAATAAATCTCATGTCTGTATTACAGTGACCTCTGTTCCTTGAGCAACATCTTCTTTTGACAATACAAACTCTTACTCAACTCGGTTTCCTCATAAATTAGCAGAAATCGATCATTCAACCCTCTCAAACACTAGAGTTTTTGGACACTTTGAGCACATACACTTGTTTATCTCTCCCTGCACACTGACACTGATTTATCTCTCCCTGCACACAGACACTGATTTGTCTCTCCCTTCACACAGACACTTATTTATCTCTCCCTGCACACAGACACTTATTTATCTCTCCCTGCACATAGACACTGATTTATCTCTCCCTGCACACAGACACTTGTTTATCTCTCCCTGCACACAGACACTGATTTATCTCTCCCTGCACACAGACACTGATTTAATCTCCCTTTATCTCCCTTACTCTGTCTTCTCTCTCTGAACATGTGGCCTTAATGCCTCAGTATTGCCGCCATCTTAACAGTGGAAGAGGATAGGAGACCCCCAACATCAGCCACAATGGGGGGAGCTCTATAGCAGATTGAAGTGGTGCTTATTTACACAGAAAAGAAAAATCCAATCTTTCTTGCTTTATAGAGTTTATTACATGAATTATTATTTCTCAGCACAAACAGAGAGAGGTACAATATCTTCTAGTAAATGGTCTTTGTTGATGCTGGTCATGGCTTCTTCATGATGATCTTCATCCTACAGACAAGGCTTTGCTTTTCCCTCCGGATATACCTCCACCTCACAGATGTTGAGTAAGTCATCTCTTCCAGGGATAACCACACTCACATAGCGACCTTCCATCCCCGAACAGCAGAATGTAGTCACCAGGCCGGGCTCCACCTCAGTAACAGTCCCACATCTGTGGACAAGAAATCAGTCACATTACCAGTGAGCTTTCTTACCTTCACAAGTCACGTCTCCCCCATCACCACTACCAATGTATCTACCGCCCGGTGCTGTAGACTATATTTATTACCTCTTCTCCCATTATCAATTACCTTAGTACTAATACTGTATACTTACTATCATAAAGATTACACATACAGATAGCTAGTGGGTTACCTTACACCATAATTGTGTATATGCACCGAAAATTATATTTATTATCAGATTACACAGATAATGAGTGGTTTATCAGCATTGTGTTTGTGTGTGTGTGTGTATGTATGTGTTTGTGTGTGCACGTGTGTGTATTTGTTTGTGTGTGTATGTGCGTGTGTGTTTGTGTGCGTGCGTGTGTGTGTATATATGTGTGTTTGTGTGTGTGTTTTTGTGTGCACATGTGTGTGTGTGCACACATGTGTGTGTATGTGTGTGTGTCCGTACGCGTGTGTGTTTATATGTGTGTGTTTGTGTGTGTGCGTGCCTACAATCATATTTATTATCAGAATACACAAAATAAAATGAGTGGGTTACCCTATATCAGTGCTGTGTGTATGTGCACCTATAATTATATATATTATTATATTATCAGATTACACAGACAGATAATGAGTGGGTTGCCCTATATCTGTTCTGTTAATGAACAGGTCTTTCGCGAGCCCTTCGTATGGGCCCTGAACATATTTATATAGTGTTATCATATCCCCTCTAAGACGCAGTTTCTTTAGTGTGTACAAGTTTAACTTTTCTAGCCTCTCTTCATAACTAAAACTTTCCATTACCCTTACTAGTTTTGTAGCCCTCCTCTGCACTCTCTCTAGTTCCATAATGTCCTTTTTCAGAAAGGGCACCCAGAATTGAACAGCATATTCTAGGTGGGGTCTTACCATGGACCTGTAAAGAGGCATAATTATATCTTCCTCCCTTGAGTCAATACCCCTTTTAATACATGCCAATATCTTATTGGCCTTTGCAGCTGCCAGCTGGCACTGCGTGCTACTGCTAAGTCTATTGTCTACCATTACTCCCAAATCCTTTTCATTAGTAGATTTCCCCAGAGAAACACCATTTAAACTATATGTTGCATTTTTATTATTATACCCAAAATGCAAAACTTCACACTTGTCTATATTGAATCTCATTTGCCATTTGCCTGCCCAGTTACTCAATTTGTCCAAATCCTCTTGTAATGAAGACACATCCAGTTCAGACTTTATTACCTTACTTAATTTTGTGTCATCGGCAAACACTGATACATGGCTTCCTATGCCCTCTGGGAGGTCATTAATAAACATATTAAAATGAAGAGGACCCAGGACAGATCCCTGAGGCACTCCACTTATCACGTTTATCCAACTGGAGAACTTGCCATTTACTACCACTCTTTGCATTCTATCTTTCAGTCAATTTCCAATCCACACACAAACATTTTCCCCTAGTCCTATTTCATTCAATTTGTACAGTAACCTCTTGTGTGGAACTGTATCAAATGCCTTGGCAAAGTCTAAATAGATCACACCAACTGCCGCTCCCACATCTATATTATTATGGACTTGTTCCTAAAATGCGATCAAGTCAGTTTGACAAGACCTATCTTTCACAAAGCCATGTTGGCTTCTGCTAATGATAAAGATGTTTTCTTGAATAAATTCCCTTAGCAACCTTTCAAACAGCTTCCCTACCACAGATGTCTGTCACAGTCTGCCCCTGTCTGGGTAGACTGCCAGGCGTGGTCATACCTCTGGCGGATCATGGTGGAATTGAACCGGAGTCCTCATATACTCTGTTCCTGCTTTCTTGTCTTTGAGCCACTACTGAACCTGTTCTATCAGTTTGATTCTAGCCTGTATTATTTACTTTGCCTGCAGCATTAGGGGGCTGGACTGCTGCTATCAGACTTCACCTGTCATTCAGAGTCCACCTGAGGCAGCTTGTTAATTAAGCTGCTCATTACCTAGCTATAAAACACTGCCTCTCCCTGAGGGCTGGGTCAGTTCATTGTTGTATTTCTGTTCCTGTGTGTTATTTCCAGATTACCAGACTGACTTGACTTGTGACCCCAGCTTGCTGTTCCTGATTGCTCTTCTGGATCTGCCCTTGTCTGATTCTACGCATCCGGTTCCTGTTCCTGCCAGCCCCCGTGCACAGATTCACAGCCCAGGTGGCTTTTTACCTGGTCACTTTGGGCTGTGTTTATCTGCAAGGGTGAGCTAACATCTCTGCACTACGGACTCCAACCGAGGTAATCCGTTACAATGTCAAACTTATAGGTCTAATTTCCTGGCTGTGATTTTGATCCCTTTTTAAAAATGGGCATCACATCTGCTTTACGCCAATTCATGGGCACCATACCTGAAATAAAGGAATCCCTGAAAATCAAAAATAACAGTATGGCTTAGCTCTTTAAGTACCCGTGGGTGTATACCATCCGGCCCTGGGGCTTTGTCTACCTTAACACCATTCAATTGTCTAAACATATTTCCTTGTGTCAGCCAGTCCCATGCTTGCTGTGACTATTCAGTAAAAGTAGTTTAAAGATTCTTGTCCATCGGGTCTTCCTTGGTAAAAACAGAAGAAAAGAATTGTTTTTAAATATCTGCTTTTGCTCTGTCCCCACTGACCACCTGACCAGTTAGTTAATGGATGGGAGACACAGAGCTGGGGTGGACTGGGTGATGAAGAGAGATAGAAGTGGGATGAGGTTGGAAGCTGTGGTCATTGTGCAGGTATAATTTATATGCTGATAGTTATAAAACCAGCCCCTGCAGAGCGCAGGCACCCTGGACTACTGAAAAGCTGTATTAGTTTCCTCCTCCTCCTGCCCAGCATCCCGCATGGATCAGCACCCAGTGCGTCCCTACTGTCTTTATACAACTGCTCTGACTGTGAGATCAGAAAAGGAGGGAGCCCCAGGTTACCCGCCGTATTTCATAACTATAAAATGGGGTACAGTCTGGTCTGACTCAGGGAACACTGGACTAGTAGTTAATGCGTAGTGAGCTGCTTATTAATAATAATAAGTTCTTAACTAGTTTTATTGTTGTGAAGGTAAAAAACCAAACCACCCTTCTCCACAATAATAGACACAACAGATCCCAAGCAGCTGTACCCCAAGTAATAAGGGGGTGCCTACAAGTCCCTCCCCACAGGAACGTGACTTCAGGAGAGGATTTCATGTTACAATGACCATGAATCTGAAGCTTTTTGTCTCGAGGCAAAACAATGAGAGATCCGAAGTGAAAGGTGGAGCAGCTGAAATCCACAACTCACGGCTAAACCGAGCGTGGACTATTGGGACTGTCCGGTGCAAAAGGCGGATGGAAAACAATTTAGAAGCCACAGAGATACTTCTGGTGAACCGTGCTCACTTCTCAATTTCCTTTATAAACCCAATTCCTTATAAATTTTCCAAAACTCTTAAAAGTGGGACACACTCCTTCTCCTGACAAGATCTTCTACAGTGTCCTACACATATATATATATACACTCCTTCTCCTGACGAGATCTTCTACAGTGTCCTACACTTTATATACACTCCTTCTCCTATTGAGATCTTCTACATTGTCCTACACTTTATATACACTCCTTCTCCTGACAAGATCTTCTACAGTATCCTACACGTTATATACACTCCTTCTCCTGACAAGATCTTCTACAGTATCCTACACGTTATATACACTCCTTCTCCTGCTGAGATCTTCTACAGTATCCTACACGTTATATACACTCCTTCTCCTGCTGAGATCTTCTACAGTGTCCTACACTTTATATACACTCCTTCTCCTGACAAGATCTTCTACAGTGTCCTACACTTTATATACACTCCTTCTCCTGACAAGATCTTCTACAGTGTCCTACACTTTATATACACTCCTTCTCCTGACAAGATCTTCTACAGTGTCCTACACTTTATATACACTCCTTCTCCTGCAGAGATCTTCTACAGTGTCCTACACTTTATATACACTCCTTCTCCTGACAAGATCTTCTACAGTGTCCTACACTTTATATACACTCCTTCTCCTGCTGAGATCTACTACAGTGTCCTACACTTTATATACACTCCTTCTCCTGACAAGATCTTCTACTGTATCCTACACTTTATATACACTCCTTCTCATGACAAGATCTACTACAGTGTCCTACACTTTATATACACACCTTCTCCTGACAAGATCTTCTACAGTGTCCTACACTTTATATACACTCCTTCTCCTGCTGAGATCTTCTACATTGTCCTACACTTTATATACACTCCTTCTCCTGCTGAGATCTTCTACAGTGTCCTACACTTTATATACACTCCTTCTCCTGACAAGATCTTCTACAGTATCCTACACTTTATATACATTCCTTCTCCTGACAAGATCTTCTACAGTGTCCTACACTTTATATACACTCCTTCTCCTACTGAGATCTTCTACAGTATCCTACACTTTATATACACTCCTTCTCCTGACGAGATCTTCTACATTGTCCTACACTTTATATACACTCCTTCTCCTGACAAGATCTTCTACAGTATCCTACACTTTATATACACTCCTTCTCCTGCTGAGATCTTCTACAGTATCCTACACTTTATATACACTCCTTCTCCTGCTGAGATCTTCTACAGTGTCCTACACTTTATATACACTCCTTCTCCTACTGAGATCTTCTACAGTGTCCTACACTTTATATACACTCCTTCTCCTGACAAGATTTTCTACAGTATCCTACACTTTATATACACTCCTTCTCCTGCTGAGATCTTCTACAGTATCCTACACTTTATATACACTCCTTCTCCTGCTGAGACCTTCTACAGTATCCTACACTTTATGTACACTCCTTCTCCTACTGAGATCTTCTACAGTGTCCTACACTTTAAATACATTCCTTCTCCTGACAAGATCTTCTACAGTATCCTTCACTTTATATACACTCCTTCTCCTGCTGAGATCTTCTACAGTATCCTACACTTTATATACACTCCTTCTCCTGCTGAGATCTTCTACAGTGTCCTACACTTTATATACACTCCTTCTCCTGACAAGATCTTCTACAGTATCCTACACTTTATATACATTCCTTCTCCTGACAAGATCTACTACAGTGACCTACACTTTATATACACTCCTTCTCCTGACAAGATCTCCTACAGTATCCTACACTTTATATACATTCCTTCTCCTGACAAGATCTACTACAGTGTCCTACACTTTATATACACTCCTTCTCCTGACAAGATCTACTACAGTGTCCTACACTTTATATACACTCCTTCTCCTAACAAGATCTTCTACAGTGTCCTACACTTTATATACACTCCTTCTCCTGACAAGATCTTCTACAGTGTCCTACACTTTATATACACTCCTTCTCCTGACAAGATCTTCTACAGTGTCCTACACTTTATATACACTCCTTCTCCTACTGAGATCTTCTACAGTGTCCTACACTTTATATACACTCCTTCTCCTGCTGAGATCTTCTACAGTGTCATACACTTTATATACACTCCTTCTCCTGACAAGATCTTCTACAGTATCCTACACTTTATATACACTCCTTCTCCTACTGAGATCTTCTACAGTATCCTACACTTTATATACACTCCTTCTCCTGCTGAGATCTTCTACAGTATCCCACACTTTATATACATTCCTTCTCCTGACAAGATCTTCTACAGTATCCTACACTTTATATACATTCCTTCTCCTGACAAGATCTTCTACAGTATCCTACACTTTATATACACTACTTCTCCTGACAAGATCTTCTACAGTGCCCTACACTTTATATACACTCCAACTCCTGACGAGATCTTCTACAGTATCCTACACTTTATATACACTCCTTCTCCTGACAAGATCTTCTACAGTGTCCTACACTTTATATACACTCCTTCTCCTGACAAGATCTTCTACAGTGTCCTACACTTTATATACACTCCTTCTCCTGACGAGATCTACTACAGTATCCTACACTTTATATACACTCCTTCTCCTGACAAGATCTTCTACAGTGTCCTACACTTTATATACACTCCTTCTCCTGACAAGATCTTCTACAGTGTCCTACACTTTATATACACTCCTTCTCCTGACAAGATCTTCTACAGTGTCCTACACGTTATATACACTCCTTCTCCTGACGAGATCTACTACATTGTCCTACACTTTATATACACTCCTTCTCCTGACAAGATCTTCTACAGTGTCCTACACTTTATATACATTCCTTCTCCTGACAAGATCTCCTACAGTATCCTACACTTTATATACATTCCTTCTCCTGACAAGATCTTCTACAGTATCCTACACTTTATATACACTCCTTCTCCTGACAAGATCTTCTACATTGTCCTACACTTTATATACACGCCTTCTCCTGACAAGATCTACTACAGTGTCCTACACTTTATATACACTCCTTCTCCTGACAAGATCTTCTACAGTATCCTACACTTTATATACACTCCTTCTCCTGACAAGATCTTCTACAGTGTCCTACACTTTATATACACTCCTTCTCCTGCTGAGATCTTCTACAGTATCCTACACTTTATATACACTCCTTCTCCTGACAAGATTTTCTACAGTGTCCTACACTTTATATACACTCCTTCTCCTGACGAGATCTTCTACAGTGTCCTACACTTTATATACACTCCTTCTCCTGACAAGATCTTCTACAGTATCCTACACTTTATATACACTCCTTCTCCTGACGAGGTCTTCTACAGTGTCCTACACTTTATATACACTCCTTCTCCTGCTGAGGTCTTCTACAGTATCCTACACTTTATATACACTCCTTCTCCTGACAAGATCTTCTACAGTATCCTACACTTTATATACACTCCTTCTCCTGACGAGATCTTCTACAGTGTCCTACACTTTATATACACTCCTTCTCCTGCTGAGATCTTCTACAGTATCCTTCACTTTATATAAACTCCTTCTCCTAACGAGATCTTCTACAGTGTCCTACACTTTATATACACTCCTTCTCCTGACGAGATCTACTACAGTATCCTACACTTTATATACACTCCTTCTCCTACTGAGATCTTCTACAGTGTCCTACACTTTATATACACTCCTTCTCCTGATGAGATCTACTACAGTATCCTACACTTTATATACACTCCTTCTCCTGACGAGATCTTCTACAGTGTCCTACACTTTATATACACTCCTTCTCCTGACGAGATCTACTACAGTATCCTACACTTTATATACACTCCTTCTCCTGACAAGATCTTCTACAGTATCCTACACTTTATATACACTCCTTCTCCTACTGAGATCTTCTACAGTGTCCTACACTTTATATACACTCCTTCTCCTGCTGAGATCTTCTACAGTGTCATACACTTTATATACACTCCTTCTCCTGACAAGATCTTCTACAGTATCCTACACTTTATATACACTCCTTCTCCTACTGAGATCTTCTACAGTATCCTACACTTTATATACACTCCTTCTCCTGCTGAGATCTTCTACAGTATCCCACACTTTATATACATTCCTTCTCCTGACAAGATCTTCTACAGTATCCTACACTTTATATACATTCCTTCTCCTGACAAGATCTTCTACAGTATCCTACACTTTATATACACTACTTCTCCTGACAAGATCTTCTACAGTGCCCTACACTTTATATACACTCCAACTCCTGACGAGATCTTCTACAGTATCCTACACTTTATATACACTCCTTCTCCTGACAAGATCTTCTACAGTGTCCTACACTTTATATACACTCCTTCTCCTGACGAGATCTACTACAGTATCCTACACTTTATATACACTCCTTCTCCTGACAAGATCTTCTACAGTGTCCTACACTTTATATACACTCCTTCTCCTGACAAGATCTTCTACAGTGTCCTACACTTTATATACACTCCTTCTCCTGACAAGATCTTCTACAGTGTCCTACACGTTATATACACTCCTTCTCCTGACGAGATCTACTACATTGTCCTACACTTTATATACACTCCTTCTCCTGACAAGATCTTCTACAGTGTCCTACACTTTATATACATTCCTTCTCCTGACAAGATCTCCTACAGTATCCTACACTTTATATACATTCCTTCTCCTGACAAGATCTTCTACAGTATCCTACACTTTATATACACTCCTTCTCCTGACAAGATCTTCTACATTGTCCTACACTTTATATACACGCCTTCTCCTGACAAGATCTACTACAGTGTCCTACACTTTATATACACTCCTTCTCCTGACAAGATCTTCTACAGTATCCTACGCTTTATATACACTCCTTCTCCTGACAAGATCTTCTACAGTGTCCTACACTTTATATACACTCCTTCTCCTGCTGAGATCTTCTACAGTATCCTACACTTTATATACACTCCTTCTCCTGCTGAGATCTTCTACAGTATCCTACACTTTATATACACTCCTTCTCCTGACAAGATCTTCTACAGTGTCCTACACTTTATATACACTCCTTCTCCTGACGAGATCTTCTACAGTGTCCTACACTTTATATACACTCCTTCTCCTGACAAGATCTTCTACAGTATCCTACACTTTATATACACTCCTTCTCCTGACAAGATCTTCTACAGTATCCTACACTTTATATACACTCCTTCTCCTGACGAGATCTTCTACAGTGTCCTACACTTTATATACACTCCTTCTCCTGCTGAGATCTTCTACAGTATCCTTCACTTTATATACACTCCTTCTCCTAACGAGATCTTCTACAGTGTCCTACACTTTATATACACTCCTTCTCCTGACGAGATCTACTACAGTATCCTACACTTTATATACACTCCTTCTCCTACTGAGATCTTCTACAGTGTCCTACACTTTATATACACTCCTTCTCCTGCTGAGGTCTTCTACAGTATCCTACACTTTATATACACTCCTTCTCCTGACAAGATCTTCTACAGTATCCTACACTTTATATACACTCCTTCTCCTGACGAGATCTTCTACAGTATCCTTCACTTTATATACACTCCTTCTCCTGCTGAGATCTTCTACAGTATCCTTCACTTTATATACACTCCTTCTCCTAACGAGATCTTCTACAGTGTCCTACACTTTATATACACTCCTTCTCCTGACGAGATCTACTACAGTATCCTACACTTTATATACACTCCTTCTCCTACTGAGATCTTCTACAGTGTCCTACACTTTATATACACTCCTTCTCCTGACGAGATCTACTACAGTATCCTACACTTTATATACACTCCTTCTCCTGACGAGATCTTCTACAGTGTCCTACACTTTATATACACTCCTTCTCCTGACGAGATCTACTACAGTATCCTACACTTTATATACACTCCTTCTCCTGACAAGATCTTCTACAGTATCCTACACTTTATATACACTCCTTCTCCTGACAAGATCTTCTACAGTGTCCTACACTTTATATACACTCCTTCTCCTGACAAGATCTTCTACATTATCCTACACTTTATATACACACCTTCTCCTGACAAGATCTTCTACAGTGTCCTACACTTTATATACATTCCTTCTCCTGCTCAGATCTTCTACAGTGTCCTTCACTTTATATACATTCCTTCTCCTGCTCAGATCTTTTACAGTGTCCTACACTTTATATACACTCCTTCTCCTGCTGAGATCTTCTACAGTATCCTACACTTTATATACACTCCTTCTCCTGACAAGATCTTCTACAGTGTCCTACACTTTATATACACTCCTTCTCCTGCTCAGATCTTCTACAGTATCCTACACTTTATGTACACTCCTTCTCCTGACAAGGTCTTCTACAGTGTCCTACACTTTATATACACTCCTTCTCCTGACAAGATCTTCTACAGTGTCCTACACTTTATATACACTCCTTCTCCTGATAAGATCTACTACAGTATCCTACACTTTATATACACTCCTTCTCCTGCTGATATCTACTACAGTGTCCTACACTTTATATACATTCCTTCTCCTGACAAGATCTTCTACAGTATCCTACACTTTATATACACTCCTTCTCCTGACAAGATCTTCTACAGTGTCCTACACTTTATATACACTCCTTCTCCTGACAAGATCTACTACAGTATCCTACACTTTATATACACTCCTTCTCCTGCTGAGATTTTCTACAGTATCCTACACTTTATATACACTCCTTCTCCTGCTGAGAACTTCTACAGTTTCCTACACTTTATATATACACAACTGTCCTGCTCTTTTACAGTATCCTACACTTTATATACACACCTTCTCCTGCGGTTCTGTTGTACAGTATCCTACACGTTATATACACACCTCTCCTGCTGAGATCTTCTACAGTGTCCTACACTTTATATACAGACCTCTCCTGCCATGATCTTCTTATCACAGTTTCTCAGCCTAGGTCAGGGTTAGCTAGAAAGGCAGAGACAGACTAAGCAGTGACACAGGGTTGGAACCCTAATGCAGAGTCCGGAAGTCGAGCCACACTCCTAAGGTCGAAAATCTGTTGTACACAAAAGAGGTGCGGGTAGTCGTACGACAAGCCAGGCGTCAGTACACAGTTCGTCAAATAACCAGAGAAGTGTAGTTAGTCGTACAACAAGCCAGTAGTCAATACCTTGATAGTCGGATAGAAATGAAGAGGTGATAAAAACAATAGAGGATTTAGAAGTGCTATTGGGAGGAGTCTATGAAAGGGGAGGAGATATATAAATAATAGAGGACTTAGAAGTGATATTGGGAGGAGTCTATGAAAGGGGAGGAGAGATATAAATAATAGAGGACTCAGAATTGCTATTGGGAGGAGTCTATGAAAGGGGAGGAGAGATATAAATAATGGAGGACCGTGGGGTCATTTTAGCACAGATGACTTCTGTCTGGGGCCTTATTATACAGACATCATCACAGTCTGTCCCTCTCTCTGTTACCCACCCAACCAGATATACTTCAGGATTTCTCTTTCTTAAATGCCCAATTAGTGCTTTCATTGCTTGTTTTATTACATGGTTAATCAGGTATAACACCATTAACTGTCCATTTACCAGTGTAATGAAACGCATTGTTATACCAGCCTTAAGAAAAACAGTGTCTTGTCCAACTCACACAGGGTTCTTGTTGTCTGGGGAGTTCCCGATGCGGACCTCTGCTCCCTTCAGCCTGTCCCAGCAGCAGTCTTGTCTGTTCACCAGCACAACAGCTCCAACCTTGCGTGGCTCATGGAAATCCAGTCTCCACCACGGGGAGAAGTCATTTCTTGTTAATATACACGATCCCAAATTATAGACACCCTCTCGATTTCCATCGATGGCCTTTTGAGGCATGCCCAGAACGTGATAGACTGAGCTCTGACTGGCTTTCCCTTCTGGAGCCATGTTCTTACCTATAGATATAGCAAGAGAAATAGTAATCAGGCAAGTATGAAGGGACCACAAATCTCATCTATAAAACATTCCCACAAGCAATTTGATGTCAAAATGTTAAACAATTTGCGAAATAAATTACATTTAGGAAATCTAGGAAGGTTAGCAGAGATCAGAATGATTACAAGATAGGTGATATCAGGCGGTGAGGTCGTTTCGATACTCGAGATAAATTGAATGCTCCTGGTTCTTGGAGAATTCACAATGGTGGTGTCAGGGGCTATATGACTGGACATAATTGTGGGTCTTATATGTCCACAAACCCATACCGACATACCCAGGATTATTCTCCTAGACTACCAGGCAACAATTATGCTCTGAACATCAAGTAAGAGGTAACTGACGTATTGAATATAAGGATAGTAAAGAGAAAGTTGCTGGCAGTGCCCCTATAGTTAGGCCTAAGATGAAAGGGTGACATCATGGTCCCCAAAAGTTTTTAATGCACCTCCTATGATTGGCAATATGGGAGTTGATTTTATTCATCCGAATAGATCAAGTGATAAATTGGAAGAAAAACGTGAGATTGATTTTTCGGGAACAGGTCTACTCCCGACCCCTCAACCTTTGACGTCCAGGGACAGGATTTTTTGGGAACATGCCAATCCTATTGGACCCCTTCAGTGACAAAAAGAACATTACCCGTGGAAGGAGGAGGAGGGGGCGAGGTAGAGGCCACCAAAAGACCAAAACAATAGAAGAAGATACTGATAATTCCCATGAAGGTACTTTTAACCTTTCCTCTAGGTGTTTAGTTAAGGATGAAATCTCCCTACTACGAAGGGGACTTTTTTGTCCTATGGCCCCATCTAACCTATTTGAGATTTTTAATGATCTGAATGTGTTTGTGAGGCAGTAGACTCTAAAGCATTATTATATTATAAAAGGAAAAGAGGGGGCTCCGAAAAATAGTGAAATTGATCGTGAGAGGGTTATAAGTTGTGATCCTATTTCTACAGATCTGAAGCCCAAATCCACTTTTTACCGAGTTTACTATAGGGGAAACTTTATAGAGACCTTTTACTATCTGGTAATGAATGAATTGAGAGATCTAAAAATAGATTGTTTTCAAATATAACTAGGGGTGAACACGAGGCACTGAATATTATGAATATTGTGATATTGTTATCAAGCCTGCTGACAAAGGGGGTGGTGTCCTCATCTAGAATAGGGCTGATTTTATGTAAAAAAAAAGGAGGCTCCTATTATGCATTAAACTCCATCTTTACTACTCCAGCAGCAAAAAATAAACCGTTCCATACAGAAAGAAAAAAGTGTATATAACAGTAGGATAACCCCACCCCTTAGATAATGCTATCCAATCACAATAAACTGTATAACTGTACAGTCCAATAATCCCACTTCCTCTTTCTTGCTGCTCCTGTCACAAGATAAGTACTCAATATCTGTAGTTTTTCTAATAAATTTGATACATATTTCCTTAGCATATTCCTTGATTCATTTTTTATTTTGTCTGGGTGGTTGTCTATTTGCTTTATATTTATTAGTTATATTTTTAAACTTTCATTCTTAGTTTTTCTTAGTCCCCTGAGGCTATAGATATGCCTCTCCACTCACTGTGAGGGTCACGTCTTTGTGTTTCCTCCTGGCACATTTACTTCCCTTCGCTGGTAGTTTTTCTCCTCAGTTTCTCTTTCCCTCAGTTGTTCTCCCTGTCAGCGGAGCGTTGACGTCCCTTTGGCCTTCCGAGCATGCTCACTAGTACAGAGAACACCTCCGCATTCTCCCTACTACTATTTCTTATTCTCTTCATATTTTAAAGTTATATTATAGCGGTAAGACTCTCCTCTAGGTCCCCTTTCGATTGACATCCCTCTTTAGTATATATTCCTTTGCTTCCACCTGTTTTATATTGCGTTTCTATATACTTGCAGCGGCCATCTTGGTTTTGGGCATATGTCCCTTTGTTCATTTCGGCACTGTTTCTTCACAGGCACCATTTTGTGAGGAATTTTACCTCTCTACAGACACACCCACTTCTGCTCAGTGCTTTTACCTGGGGTGAAATAACTTTTGTTTTTCTACCCACTTTCTATTGCCTCTTTTAGGATATATATTTAGTGGGATTTTTTTTCGTTGCAGGACAGATCTGCTCTGCTTATCTAATATTCTGATTTTGTATATTTCAGACCGGTTTTGTCTTGAAGGATTTTTATTCCCCTATTGACACTGAAATGTCTCACAAAAAAATTATATCCTATTACTCCACAAAAATCGAATAGGATCCCTCCCCGTTTCATGTTGGAGGACAATGTTTCTAAGTCTGATCTCAAGAAGAAATTGGCCTGTCATCAAGGTCTGATACTGAACAGCATATTGAGGCCTTGATGGATCAATCTGTAATTTGAAAAAGTCTCCTCAACCATTATTAAAACCCCAATTAATTGAAATAAAACATTTTCTGACACTTCACTTGAGAGAGACACTCAGGAAAATATCATAGGCAAAAGGAAGTATAGAACTAACCATTATTCCTCACAGAAAAGAGAACTATTTAGTTCTCGCCATAAAAAAGCTACAGCACCTAGCATGGAAAATTGTGGTTCAAACCCACACAAACATCCTCGGCTCAGGAGGATTATTTGCAGAGGAAGAGAAACAGGAATCGGTCTAAACCATATTCCTTTTGTCTGGACTCTTCTGCTGAGGAGTCGGATTATGGGCCAATTTTCTGATGAAATATCAGAGGACGAAAATGTTATTGAAAACAGCATAGAAAATACTGCACAAGGAAATAACATAATTCTTGATGAACAGGGCCAACCAGTTTTTCAATCCAGAGGGTATTAAACACCCCAGGTCAGCTGAATGGATACCTAAAGATCATGTATCCAAATACAGAGTTTTGGATCAGGAAAGCTCTGGACAGAAAATCCAGAAGCAAAATGAGATCTGAATGCCTGAGGCTATCTATTAGTAAGATTTGTGAAACTCCTGTTATGGACCCTCAGATGGCCCATTACATATCAACTCCCTTTCTAGGGTCTCTTTCTGATTTTCAAAGATCCCTTAAGCAATGTCAGGGCAAATATTTAGACATTGTCGGCTCACTAGCTAAGATCTTTACTCTGACTAAGCAAGCGGTATCTAACAATACCCCAACAGATATAAATATCCTCAGAGGTTGAATTCGAAGGACCCCTTGTCTGTTGGATAATGCCAATCCGGCTCTATAAACAGAGAGACGCAGGGTCATTTTGCTTAGAATAGACCCTAAGTTGTCTGACATGGTTTCCACGGAAGCAGGACCAGAAGCTATCCATCTTCTATTTGGTGAAACCTTCATAAAAAATGTGGGAAAATTTGTGAATACCTTCACGGCTTTGGATAAAGCCCAAACCTCAATAAAGAAGGTTTTCACCAAGAAGGTTTTCGTTAGGGCCGGGAAAAGCAGGGGTTGTTTTCCTGGCCAGTCGGTTGGTTCCTTCTTATTTTGGGAGAGGGAATATCTCCCAGGACACCAGAGCTCCCCTTTTTTTCCCCCTCAATGCGGCAGAATCTGGAGAGCTAAGAGTTCGAGAGGATTTCCTTGCTCACGACCCTTTTCAGCTAAGTGCTTTTCTCCCTTCTATCCTTTTTCCGGAAAAAATAGGTGGCAGACTCACACATTTTTTCCGAGCCTGGTGTAAAAAAACCAGCAGATCAATGGGTGTTACAGACAATATCGGGTTATCAGATAGAATTTTAATGCAATCCTCATCAGACCCTAATACCAAATTTTTCCTGTACTACAGAGAGGAAGTTTTGTTAGTAGACAAATAAATTCATAGTTTGCAGAGGACAGGGCTGATTATTCCTGCCCAAATTTCAGAACCAGGTTTCATAAGCAATATTTTCCTGGTATGAATGATTGAATGAATGTTTATTTATATAGCGCCACAAGTGTACGCAGCGCTTTACAATTACAGGGTTTAAACAATACAGGGTTACAGGTGCTTTGTAGAGTGAAACATTGGGTGGGAGGTCCCTGCCCAAAAGCTTACAATCTAAAGTGGTAATGGGAGACATACAGAGTACATAAGGGTCAAGTGCTGAATACAGTGCTAGTGCTGATGATGAGGGAGGACATTAGTATAGTAAATCTATAAGAGCGTTCATTGTACAACATCAGTGCCTTCTAGTATGTTGAGATTTTATCCATGAGGTGCGTAATGGGAGACATACAGAGTACATAAGGGTCAAGTGCTGAATACAGTGCTAGTGCTGATGATGAGGGAGGACATCAGTATAGTAAATAATCTATAAGAGCGTTCATTGTACAACACCAATGCCTTCTAGCATGTTGAGATTTTATCCATGAGGTGCGTTATTAAGTGAGATTTGAAGGTTATCAGAGAGGTGCGGTGGCGCAGGTTGGATGGTAGAGCGTTCCATAGATACGGAGCAATGAGAGAAATGGTTTGATACGTGACAGAGCTGTAGACACAAAAGGAGCTGAGAGAAGACAATCATTGGCCGAATGTAAGTGGTGGGATGGGGTATAACTGGAGATCAGAGTGGAAATGTAGGAAGGAGTAGAGGAGAGAAGTAAGATTTTGTAAGATATCCGGAGTTTGATAGGCAGCCATTGGAGAGTTTTGAGGAGGAGCGGGGCAGGGACAAAACTAGGTGACAGAAGAGTAATTCGTGCTGCAGCATTCTGTGTAGATTGAAGTGAATGGAGATGGGAGGCAGGAATGCCAGACAGAAGAATGTTGCAATAGTCCATGCGGGAGAGGATGATTGCAAAAAGACTCTGGCGTACGACCAGTCATGAACCTGAAAGAACTGAATTAGTTCATCCTTTACAGGCATTCATTGCCTTTTGATGTCATCGGATTCGATGGTAAAGATAGACCTCAAGGACGCCTATTTAACTATTCCCAAGGCTCAATTTCCACAAAACCTCCTTCAATTTTTCTGGAAGGGAGTCAAATGGCAGTTCATGTGTCTCCCATTCGGCCAATCATTGGCCCCTTGGTGTTTCATGAAAATCATCAAACTTGTAATCTCTTTTCTGAGAAGCTGAGGGGTCCACATGATGATTTTATCTGGACGACATGTTAATCATGTCTCAGGACATCTCCATCTGACTATTCAAACCGTTATCAATCTTGAATTTATCATAAACTGGAAAAAAGTCAGTCATTCAACCTACACAAAACATAGAATTTCTAGGGTTTGTGGTGGATTTGCAAAATTTTACACTCCAGCTTCCTTGGAGGAAATTCTAAAAAATATTTGAAAATAAATCATACGCGTTCTAAGGAAAGATGTGATTTCCCTGAGATTGAGAGCGAGAATTGTGGGACTCTTATCAGCCTAAAAAAAAACTCAGAAAAACCTCTGCACATCGATTGCTTGGAGTTACTGGCAGGATTTTTCGCTGTCAAAAGTTTTACAAAGGACACGTCAAATTGTTGCATTCTGTTGGAGATGGACAATGTATACGCAGTGAGATACATCAACCATCTGGGGGGCACCAAATCCAAAATGCCGGCAATTATGGCCAAATAATTTGGGTACTTGTGCCTAGACAAGAACCTATCTACCTGGACTCTCCAATACCATTGCGGATTGGAATTCCAGACACCTAGCAGATTCCATTAATTGGACGCTTCGCTATAACGTTTTTTCAAAATAGATATTATTTGGGGTCCTCTTCATTTGGACCTTTTTGCATCAAGAATGAACATTCGCCTTCCACAATTTTCCAGTTGGAGACCAGACCCGGAAGCTCTGGCTTTAGATGCCTTCCTTCAGGACTGGCCTCTCCTCTGAGGTTATTCGTTTCCTCCTTTCGCCCCAATTCCCAGAGTCTTTCTCCAGATCAGGAAACAGCAAGTCCCACAGTCCTTACCACCTCCTGCTGGACAGCTCAACCGTGGTTCCCTCTGTGACAGAACCCTCCATCACTGGTTGTAAAAACAGAAGAGAGGAAAGGGAAAACAAAACAAGGGGCGCCCCTTGTGTATATCAAACTAAAATATAAATGGATTACCACCACCGCACCCTTAAAGTGCGCACTCACGAGATAATGTTGTCAGTAAACGACATATGTCGACACTGACTGGACAGGCAGGAGGAGAATAAATGTCTCCAACCAGTATAATCTGTGAGTTCCAATTCCACTGCAGCTCCCTTCAATCTCTCTCCCCTCAGCGGTAACAAGTATGTATATAAAAGGGTTATCCAATCAAACTATTAGAAGACTCTTGCAAAAAAGCAAGAGATTGGTCATCAGCTTCTATAAGTGGTGGTAAGAAAATAAAAAGTAGAGAAAGAGGTCTTTCCTTTATTACTAGATTCAGTTCTAATTCAAATGAAGTATATCGAATTTTTGATAAACATTGGAAATTACTTCTCAAAGATCCTTTATTGAAACAACATTTAAAGGGATAGTAATACTTCGTTTTAACTTTATTTTATTTTGTAGGCATTAAAAAAATATGAAGAATGATATAAGTCTTATCTCTCAAACCTTTATGGTTTAAGAGATATTCACAAGCAAAGTTTCCCCCTCCTGCCCCTTTTACTGATGTAACACTGCTCAGCCAGATCAGAAGGGAGGTGCCCAGGTAGACTGCAGAGAGGGACAATCTTCAATTAAGATAAGGGAAAAAGCTGAAAAACTTGTCAAGGGGGGCAGGGCTGTCATTGTTCTCATAGGAAGAAGATTGTCCCCTGCTGTTATCTGTCTGGTCTATGGACTGGATTCCACATCTGAGAAGAGATGGATTACACTAGATAAAAGGGGAAGGGCTTTCATTGTTCTCATAGGAAGAAGATTGTCCCCTTCTGTTATCTGTCTGGTCTATGGACTGCATTCCACATCTGAGAAGAGATGACTTACACTAGGTAAAAGGGGCGGGGCTTTCATTGTTCTCATAGGAAGAAGATTGTCCCCTTCTGTTATCTGTCTGGTCTATGGACTGGATTCCACATCTGAGAAGAGATGGCTTACACTAGGTAAAAGGGACGGGAGGGGAAACTTTGTTTGTGAATATCTCTTAAACCATAAAGGTTTGAGAGATAAGACTTATATCGTTCTTCATGTTTTTTTAATGCCTACAAAATAAAATAAAGATAAAACGAAGTATTACTATCCCTTTAACTCCAAAACCCAATATAGTATATAGGAGGGCTAAAACTATAAAAAATATTATTGATCCTAGTAGATTTAAGACATCTAATATAAAAGGTAAAGAGAGGATCAAACAAAGTGAAATTTCATTTCCAAATATGATAGATCATAACATATCATCTTCAAAGGGTGTAGTTAGAACAGCAAAAGGAGCGTTCAGATGCCTTAAATGTTGTCAGACCTGTTTTTCAATGCCTAATGAAAGTAGATTCTTTGAGTCTACAATAACATCTGAAGTTTTTTATATAGATTCTTTGATTAATTGTGATACAGATTTTGTTGTCTATCTCTTGAGTTGCACTTGTGTGTTGCAATATGTGGGCAGGACTACCCAAAAATTCAGGACAAGGGTGGGTCAGCACAGACGAAACATCCTTAATGGATTCCTTCAACATAGTGTGTCCAAACATTTCTTTTACCATCATGACAGAAGTATCGCGGATATGAAGGTGATTCCCATAGAACATATTCGCGATTCCATACATCTTGATAGGGAAAGATGCCTCAATAATAGAGAGGCTTATTGGATCTTTCGGCTTTCTACCATGGTACCATATGGTCTCATTGAGAGTCTTGAGATCCCCAGGAACTAATGCGTATCTGTATATATGTGTATGTATGCATGTATTTGTGTGAATATATATATATATATATGTGTGTGTGTATCTATATATATAAAAGAAGACTTTGTGCCTGCCAAAACACACCCAGGGGAGGCATAAAGCAGGAGTTACCACTCCTATTGGGTGATTCAGTCATGCAGGGAGTTGGCCCGCCCCCACTATGCAGCCCGCCCACCACTATCAAAGTCAGAAAAAAATAAAATGGCCGCCACTTGCTCCTACACCACAGACAAACACACACATGCCCCACTCACACAGCACCACACACACATACCCCCACTCACACACACAGCACCACATACACACACACAGACCACCACACACACACATGCCCCACTCACACACACAGACCACCACACACACACCCCACTCAGACAGCACCAAACACACATGCCCCCACTCATACACACAGCACCACATACACACACAAAGCCAGAAATAAATATGGCTGACACACACACACACAGTCACTCACCCTGACTCCCAGTGGCCTCAGCAGGACCTGTAGTGCAGCACCAGGGGAACAAAATGGCACTCAAAGGGTTAAGGTAGGTCCTCATTGCTCAATTATTTCTTCTCTGTCATTTGCCATGCAAGACACAGGACAGACAGCCATCAGATTCATACTTAACCCACTGACTGCCACAGGGTTGTGTATCAAGTTTTACCCCTCAGGGAGTGTGTTCAAAACCCCTCACACTGTAAACTTGCATTTCCCTCCCACTTCTCCTCCTTCCCCAGCCTATTACTAACACTTTTCCACATTTCTCTTAAGCCCCGCCCCCTACTCGCGATTAAGCCCCACCCACTTTTAACCCAGATTGCCCCATTTGTCTCTCCACATCAGCACCACATCAGTCCCCTCTAGGGACTCCACAAGTCAGTGTTCCCAGGTATGAACACACTTCCCACTGCTATTTAACTCTCACATGCCTCTCTATACCTTAACCATTTGAGTGCCAGAGGGGTACACAACTCATGCACGCATGTGTTTCTGCTCATATATGTTGCGTGTCTGTGTGTGTACATCTCTGTTACATATGTGTGTCCATCTCCAGTGTGTGTGTGTGTGTGCGTGTCTTTTGCATGTCTCTGCCGCTCACTGTGTGTATGTGCATACCTCCCAACATTTCACATGGCCAAAGAGGGACACTGTAGTTTTAGGTGATATTGTTGGGGGCGTGGCTGGTGGGCGGGGCATTAGTAAGAATTTTTAGGTTATTTCATGACCTATTACTGACTATTTATGTAAGTGAATAAATGATTTAGTGCAAGACCAAAGTATTTTATTTGCACAGACTAATGTATAAACACATATACTGAAGTTTACTGCTTGACATACAGAATCCTCAATTGTCCCTCCAAGCTGTGAACATTCCACCCAGCAAAATTCCCCTCTTGTTTAATTTATACATAAACACAAAGACACAGATATGGGTAAAATGGCCACAGCCTTTTATTTCCAAAGAATAAATAAATAAAGAGGACCTTGCCAGTACTACATATACTGAAGAATAAATTCCATAACCAGCATTCAATGAGAGTACCCTACTATGCCGTGCCATTCTCCTTTGAATATTTTGACTGCTGCTGCCACCAGGTGAGGGCAGCACTGATAAGAGGGGATCACAACATGCAGTAATCTAGCACGGGCAGTAGCAGCTTCTCTCCCAATAATTCCATCTTTTATAAGCGGGGGGTACCCTCCTTACTCACCCCGTCAAACTGATCTTACATGCATTTCTCTGGCAAGGTCCTCCCGCGACTGTGACAATAAACAGCATTCCATTAAGTTAAGAGACAAATTAAGCCACTGGACGCACCAAGATCCATCCGTTCAGCACTCAGGAGAGGAAAAACACCTTGTGGAGGAAACCTCTGGGGAACCATGGCTGAGAGGACTGCCCATTCCCCTAGGCATTAAGATGTGAATGCAGATAATAAAACAGACTATGCTTTGTCCTTTATACACACAATTTACTAGAATAAATCATATATGCACAGACATATATATATAAATATGCATACACACAGACATATATGTACACAGACATTGTTAAATACACATGTGCAGGTTACACATAATGATGACACCTGGACAAATAAATTATAACATTTCAAGCAAAAATGCAAAAGTAAGGCAATACAAATTACAGGAAACAAGCGAAAGGGAAGATGCAGACACATCCCAACTGTGGCAGTGAAAGAGAGAAGAATGCATAAAACGGGTTAGGAAGGATGTGAGAGTGGTTAAACCAACCTGCCCCACAATCAAAACCTACGCCCTCCACCCATACCTATCCCCCATACCAGCAACTCCCAACCTACACCTCGTCATATTATCCCAGGATGAAATAAAAAATTGCATAAGGGGACCCGCAAGCCAGGAACAAAGCTCCCATTGCCTATCCATAAGTGGCTACATAACAGTGGGAATGACATTCTATAAAGGAAGTAACATGGAATGCAGTTAGCAACTTACATATCAAAGATTGCTTTTTGCCCCTTCTACCTATCCTGTATAAGAAAATTATAAACAGGGCGGGAGGGTGGGTGTTACCACTTGCTCAGGCCCAGGAAGACTGAAGTATCTTTACTTCTTCTAAGCCATTTCCTGCCATAGCTCCACCCCACACAGCCAGCAAGCTTCTTACTTAACCCTTTGCTTCCCAAATCCATGTGTAGTTACTTTTTCAGCTATAGCCCACTAATCTTAATCTATAAGACCTGGTTACAGGACATTCGATCTGCTGTCATGTGCCCTTACGCTTATGGCTCCTGGGCTTACTTTACTGTTTGCTGTAGAGCAAAGTAATACACACCACTGCTGCAAGGATTTTTGAAACCTAGGCAAAACCTAATTTTGCCGCCCATTTTGCTCCGCCCCTTGTGCCCCACCCCTTTATACCCCGCCTACTTATACCCCACCTCTTTTCATGATTGTCCTCTCTCTGCCCCCTGGGCCAGTCTGCCCCTGGTCTGGAGATGCCTGTAAGAGATGACCCCCACCAGCTCCAACTTGCCCCTTATCAGCTCCACTTTGGCCCTATCAGCTGCACTTTGCCCCCCATCAACTCCAACTTGCCCCCATCAGCTCCACTTTGCCCCCATCAACTCCAACGTACCCCCATCAGCTCCACTTTGCCCCCCACCAGCTCCACTATGCCCCCATCCGCTCCACTATGCCCCCAGCTGCTCCAACTTGCCACCATCAGCTCCACTTTGCCCACCATCCGCTCTAACTTGCCCCCATCCGCTCCACTATGCTCCCCATCCGCTCTAACTTGCCCCCACCAGCTCCACTTTTGCCCCCCCTTCAGTTCCACTATGCCCCTATCAGCTCCAACTTACCCCCATCGGCTCCACTATGCCCCCCATCAGCTCCAACTTGCCACCAACAGCTCCAACTTGCCACCAACAGCTCTACTTTGCCCCCATCCGCTCCAACTTGCCACCAACAGTTCCAACTTGCCACCAACAGCTCTACTTTGCCCCCCCATCCGCTCCAACTTGCCCCCATCAGCTCCACTTTGCCCCCCATCCGCTCCAACTTGCCCCCACCAGCTCCACTTTGACCCCCCTTCAGCTCCACTTTGACCCCCATCCACTCCAACTTGCCCCCATCAGCTCCACTTGACCTCCATCCGCTCCAACTTGCCCCCAGCAGCTCCACTATGCCCCCTCAGCTCCAGATTGCCCCTATCAGCTCCACTTTGCCCCCCATCCGCTCCAACTTGGCCCAGCAGCTCCACTATGCCCCCTCAGCTCCAACTTGCCCCCCATCACATACCTGTAGCTCCCGCGCAGTCTTCTCTTCAGTAATGCAGAGCGCGGCGGGAGATCATGACTCCCACCGCGCTCTGCATTACTAAAGATCCAACCCAATGAGGGAGCGCTGTAGCAACACAGACCTGACTGTGTTGTGGTTCCTGGCGTGGGTGTGTGCAGGTGCAGCTCTTCTCCGCTGCATGCCCGCGCCCCCAGTACGTGTGCGCCTACCTCGCCTATAGGTGGAGCCGGCCCTGCACACAGTCTGACCTCCTAAAAAGAGGGACAACAGGGTGGGAAAGAGGGACAGAGGGATTTGGGCCTCAAAGAGGGACTGTCCCTCCTAAAGAGGGACACTTGGGATGTATGGTATGTGTCTGCCTGTGTGTTGCATATGTCTGTGTTTATCAGTGTGTCTGCATTTCACACACGTGCGCCAACGGTCATGACATGATGGGCAACGCCGTCCCACATTGCTAGTATATATATATATATATGTGTATATATATATATATGTATGTATTTTTTTTTTTTAATACATCACTATTTCGCACATATCTTTATTATATTTTTCACTTATTTCCAATATATTTTCACAATTCATTAGTTTTGATAGACTTTACACATTTAACATTCATTATTTACATTATATATCACATAGTTTATTCATAATCATTTTACATGTCATGTAATATGATTTTCATTCACATATTTTTGTCTTTTGTTGAAATAGACCTTTTTCACACTACACGCAACAATGTCCATAAATATTCTCTGTTATCTGTGTTTCTCTATTTAATTTTTCATTTATTTTTATTCACCTTATTTTTATTTCTTATTTTTAATTTTTTTACATATTTTCTTTTTTACATATTTCCTTGTTATATTTTGGGTTTAGTATTTTACCAGTACTAAATTATTTTTTTATATTAGGTATTTTTCTTTGTGTCTTTTTTTTTTTTTTTTTTTCTCTTTTTTTTACGTGTTCATGTTTATTGTTGTTACTTTGGTCAATATTTGTTTTTTGTCATTGTGGACCCATGTGGGATACGAGTCATTTTGGTGATGCACCGTTCTGTGTCTGTTAGAATAGAACCTCTGTTTTTTGTGCTGACGTGTGTCCTTGTTCGTGGATTGGATACCTGCCCACGCAAGCTTACTGGTCCGATTCCATTAGATTTAGACTACTAATCTTTCTTATAGGAAGACTACATTACCCACAATACATGCCTTTGAGATGTTTTGCTTTGGTTAGTCACATGGTTTGTTACATAGCCTATCCGTTGCTCCAGGGGGTCGTGTCACTCAGAATGCACGCTTTCCAAATGGATTTCGGATTGAGTGCAGAACCTGGTGGCTGTTCGGAGGAGGTAAGAGGCTCATTTGAATTGTCCGATTGTAATGGTCGCAAATTGATTGTTATTGTTAACATTTATAAACAGTTGATGTTTAGGCGGTCTCTACTTTATTTATACACGTTTATTGTTGGCTTGCTTTGCTTTGATAAAGCGGTTGTGATAACCGCAAAACGCGTTAGCGTTATAGCCAGTTATTATTTTTTCTTTTAATAAATTTTAAACAAGAGTCCACCTGCTGTTCGCTGTTTTTGTACCTCGTCTGGAAAATTTCAACAAAGAACTAGAAGAGCGAGAGACCCTAATGGAGGGGGGGGTGAATTTCTCCATTTGCCTTTGAGTCAGAGAACTTTGATATCAAAGCTCTGACATGTTCCAAACGTGAGTGCTTTTACAACTTTTATTGAGTACTTGAACATACTTATTTCACCATATGCGCCCCTGTTCCTGTTTTTGTCTTTTATATACATACTCCATCACTGGTGCTCCTGGAGGGAGCTGAGGACCAGTGTCCTGCCCACAGACTATGGACCACCCTGGAACAGGGTACAGCTTCCCCCTAAGACCCTACACCTGCCAAGGGGGTGATTGTCCCTTTTCCCCTGGTCATTTCATTCCCCAGTGAGTCCTTTTCCCCGCCATGTCAGGCCAAAGGACACCAGACCTCCCAAAAGACTGTCATTACTTTGGAAGATGTAAAGATTTGTTTCCGCACAAAGTGTATTACCCTGTGTAACGGATCCTACCCGTTACTGAGCCCTTGTCTGGACCACAAACTATTTACTTAAAAACTATGGACCTCGTTGCCCTGCTTGGATGTAGCTGTGGGCTCTGGCATACGAACTGGCCAGCTAACTTATAGTTATGAACATTGGTTTGTGTATTAAGTTTGGTTTTATGTATTTTCAAATATTGTATGTGTTTAATTGTACTTGTTCAATTTGAAGGTTTGTGCAATCACCAACTACCAGGTATGCAAATATCTTCCTTAGCTTAACATGAGAAATGGTAGGCAGACCAGTGATTGATCAAGGTTGGAGCAGGGCAGTCAAAATAGTCAATCAAAGGCTCCAACCTTGGGCCACTGTCCCTAAGATGTGGATTATAGCAACTCCAGCCATTCACTATGTTGACCTCCTGCTGTGTGTTAATCAAGCCATTGTATTGTGTATTGTAAGATGTATTGAACTGTCCTGAGACCCCCTGCTGTGTGTTAATCTATTCACGCCCCTCGGTCCATGAGTCACCTATTGTATAACCTGAAACTCTGTTGCCAGCCCTTTGTATTATATGTTGTGAGTTGATAACCTCTGTGAATGCTCCCATTGTGTCAGCCCTTACCATCTGCTGCTGGCCTTTTAATTTAATCATGTTCCCTATTGTATCAGGTTCCCCATGTGATCCAATGTACTGTACTGTATATAAATTTCTGTAGTTTGTGTCAATAAAGTGAGTTATGTTTTGGAGTGAACAAGGAGTCCTGGAGTCTTGTATTGCTTATGTTTTAAAGTATCCACTCTGATACCCATCTGCGCCAAGTATCCTGAATCGTCGACCGCCTGCTGCCAGTTTCCTGCGACCCAACTTCATGGACTGTCAGGTGGCGACGTGGACTCTTCCCTGCTTCCAGCGATCCTGTGACTGTTTCCAGTGACTGTCCATACTTCATACTTCAACTGGTGCATCCGACGGCGCTTATCTGCATCGAGAAGGAGAGACCCAGGAACGACGGCGGAAGGCGACGCGGTCCCTTCCCAGCTTCCGTTACACCCTGTGTTGTGTATTCCGGCCCCTCTGTGACACTTGTACCCAGTCTTATTCCTTTGTCCCATTGTCTAGTTAATTCACTCATGTCTGGCCTCATTGTATCCGTCACCACCTACCTATTGTTCCATCACAGTATGTTTACTCCCATTGTATAACTTGTGTATTGTTCCCATTGTGCCTCTTCGAATTATGTACCCCTCCACCACAGGCCCCATTGTCTACCCATATGTGGTTTCCAGTAATCTGAATTCTATTCCTATGTCAATATGTGTGGCTAGCTCGTTATGTGTGTATAGAAACCCTGTGTGTTCTACAATACATTGGTTCTTATTCTAGCCCCCTACACTGGTGTTGCCTGGTGGACTTGGGGGTAGATTGATGTATCCAGAGTGCGTTCACCCTACACTGAGTCTTGCCTAAGTGACTGGGTGAATGGAGCTATGATCCTGGTTCCTGGCTGGTGGAACTCCTGAGTGTTGTCCTGGGTTAAGGAAGCACAGTTTTGGCAGAGCTACTCAGTACGGGTATCCATCACACCATCCACTTCTCGAGATGTCCATATATTTTCCTCACTATCTAACTCCGTTCCCCAGTTGCTTTGGGATCCGTCAGTAAATCCCCACAACCTGTTGCTTCAGAATCAACTACATGTCATGGCTTGGTAGATTTCAGGAATCAGTGGTTTATCAACAGACATTCAGAACTGGCTCAGCTTTTCATGTCAGAGGCATGGGCACCAGGTACTAGAGCATGTTACAAATCATGCTGGGATGTCTGGGCACGTTGGTGCCTGGGATGGAACCTGGATCCGTTTCTTCCAATTTAACTTCCATTATTAACGTTTTGTCTTCTTGTATCAACAAGGAAAAGCCTACAAGACTATTAATTGTTATAGATCATTTCAGCAGATCTTAATCATATTGAAGGTTTCCTCATAATCCTCAACTCTGTGTTGTTCTTTGTCTGAAGGCATATGAATCTGTTACCTCTAAATGTAGATCTGCTAATTCACACCAATTATTAATTTCATTATGAATCCTTACCTAGTTTCAACAGCTACTTTGGCAAGATGGATTTGCTAGATCATGCAGTCAGCTGGTACTGATACAAATTTGTGTGGTGC
>JBBDGT010000209.1:17500-50000 GCA_037306005.1 Rhinophrynus dorsalis | reverse complement strand
ATTTCGAGGGCAGGCTTGTTCCTAGTTGAGCGTCTGACTAGCTCTTTTGCATACTCAAAGGTTAAACAGAGTGGTATTAATGTATAAAGATGACCTAAATAATGTTGATTCAGTGGCCCATGTTATTGGCCCCCCTGTACAGCAGAGACACTCTTCTCCCCACAATGTGCTGCGCAATGTCTGGATACAGTGCAGGAGGAAGAAGCCGCTGTTGAGACTGAGCAGGGGTAGTGGCCATGGAGAGGCCGTGCTGGGCGTCTGTGAGTTGAGGAAAGACCGGGAGTTCTGGGCATCCACTGTCCAACTCCCTTGTACATTCCTTCCCTGCAAGTCAAGAGTATATGAGGGTTTAACCTTTTCAGTGCCAGACTGTGTTGCGTACCCCATCTGGCACTGAAAAGGTTAACAGGAGAAGTGCAGGTGAGTCATTGTGTGTGTGTGTGTGGAGTAGGAGGACCTTTGAATTTGAGAGGGGAACAGGTGAGGGCACTCTTGTGTGTGTTTTTGCCACTGTTGGTTTGTGTGGGGGTGTGAGGTGAGGTGGGTTGGGGGGTGGGTGTGTGGGGGTGTGGGGGTTGGGTGTGAGTTGATGTTTTGGGGGGTGGGGGGGGGTGTGTGGTGGGGGGGGTATTGTTTGGTAGGGTGGAGGTTAGTTGTGAGTGGTCTTTTGTTTTTGTTTACAGGTATCACTGGTTTAGTCTTGTTTTCTCGTGCAGTGGGTGGATGGTGGCGTGGATCTGAGAAGCGGTGCACCTTATAGAGAGATGTTAGTGAGTATTGGATTATAATCCGATTTATAGGGGAGAAGAATTTTCGGGTTGACTGTGGCGTGGAAAGGGGGAGGGATTTAGTGGTTTGGACCGGTGTGTGGTGCTTGTTGTATGTTCATCATTGGGTGTATGTGTCCTGGAAAATGTACCACACAGTGAGACACACTGACCATAGACATGCACACAGACACACCCGTGCATCTCACATACCCACACATGCCACAGAGATGCACACACACACACGCAGTGATAGCACCCCCTTCTCTGTAGGATGCAGATCTTGCAGGTCCCCTGAATGTGGAGGTTCTTAGTGCAGTGGTGTGGGCTCTGGCAAGCCTGAGACTGGTGTATGAGCTTTACAGTTCTGTGTAGGTAACAATCTTGTATTGAAGGGAACATGTCCAGTATTGAGAGAGTTAGAAGGCAGGGGGACATCACTTGACAATGTGTAGCACCTCCCCCCCTCTTGCACACATACCCTGGTCTTGAACCCATTAAATCAGTGTTATTTTTGATTTCTCCTTTACTTGGGGACAGAAATGCAGTATTATACCTCTGTGTTTGACATGTAGAAGTGGAAAGCAGAAAATAAGGTTATGTGAGAGAGACCTATACCAACATGTTAATCCGTAGAGTGCCATGCAGTATACAGCAGTGTGTCATGTCAGTTAACATATGGACAAAATTCATGCATCACCATCATAAACACACAGAACTATAAATAAAAGCGTCAATCTTTATTAAAGCATTAAAATGTACCTGTGTCTTCAGACCTTATAGGGAAACAAGGAGAGACTCAAATGCGGTATGGCATACACAGCTAGATGTAAAGCAGCGTGCTCAAATAGATCCACTAGTTTCGCGTACAACATGCTTACTCATGATCTCTAAACGAATTCAAAAGCAACCGCCCTACCTTTTAAACACAGTTGAACCAATGAGAAATCTCCACATCAAGCGGACCTGGTAGAGAACCATCACTTCTGTGTTTAACCAATCAGACGGCCCCAGACCAAAAAAGACATAGAATGTGTCCAACGGTCCAGGGCCGTCCAACGGGAAACCACAAGAGGCATGACATATATAATGATCACTCATAGGACACTTCACGGTTTCCAATCAAAATGAAGACTTCAAATAGGAATGTTTAAATATAAACAGTATATATAAACAGCAACTGCTAAACCCAAAATCCTCTCCCCATAAAAACAGTTACTATCCCGCCACAACATAGCGGCTCGAAACCAAAACTCTACACTGGTATATTGCTTGGTCGTCTAGATGCGAGGCCCCAAACGTGCATCCTCCGTTACCGACCCAAGAGCACACCAGGAACTACCACAAACCCCCTCCGGCCGCACAAGCGGCTTCCAGAGCAGGTCATATGATCTAAAGGCTCCCGTGTGCACATAAACCAGGATGGACGATTAACACTAACGTTGCTACAAATTATAAATGGGGAACTGTGTTTAAAGGTAGGGAGGTTGCTTTTGAATTCGTTTAGAGATCATGAGTAAGCATGTTGTACGCGAAACTAGTGGATCTATTTGAGCACGCTGCTTTACATCTAGCGGTGTATGCCATACCTCATTCGAGTCTCTCCTTGTCTCCCTATAAGGTCTGAAGACAAAGGTACATTTTAATGCTTTAATAAAGATTGATGCTTTTATTTATAGTACTTTGTGTTTATGATGGTGATGCATGAATTTTTGTCCATATGTTGTATTTTTGGGAGTTTGTAGGGACACTCCCTGATTGCACCCATCTAGCATTGAACTACTTCGTTTTATCTTTATTTTATTTTGTAGGCATTAAAAAAACATGAAGAACGATATGTCTTATCTCTCATACCTTTATGGTTTGAGAGATATTCACAAGCAAAGTTTCCCCTCCCGCCCCTTTTACCTAGTGTAAGCCATCTCTTCTCAGATGTGAAATGAAGTCCATAGACCAGACAGATGACAGAAGGGGACAATCTTCTTCCTATGAGAACAATGAAAGCCCTTCCCCCCTTGACAAGTTTTTCAGGTTTTTCCCTTATCTTAATTGAAGATTGTCCCTCTGCAGTCTACCTGGGCACCTCTCTTCTGATCTGGCTGAACGGGGGGGGGGATACTTTGCTTGTGAATATCTCTTAAACCATAAAGGTTTGAGAGATAAGACTTATATCGTTCTTCATGTTTTTTTAATGCCTACAAAATAAAATAAAGATAAAACGAAGTATTACTATCCCTTTAAAATACCAACTGGAATATCAATATATATGCAGTGGTAACGTGTGCACTATGCTTGGTATAAAACTAAATGTTACACTGCATTTCACGGAATAATACTCTTTGAAACAATACATCTGATCTATACTGGAGTTAGAGCCGCTAAATGCAAGATTTCAATATGGATCGTGTCAGAGTTAACCCTTTGAGTGCTGGAAAGGCATCCAAGTCATTGTGTTCAATGCATTACTTGTCTGGCCCTCAAAGGGTTAAATACAGTGCTGTTACTGTATAAAGTTGTCCTGATATAAATAATGTAGATTTACTTTGGTTTTGACACTGCATTACAGAGTCTCCGGGGCAGAGTCTGATACTCCCGGATGTGGGGAGTTTCTATTAAAACACTGCCCACTTCTCCTCCTTCCCCAGCCTATTCCTCCTACCTTTTTCTACCTTTCTGAAGCCCCACCCCCACGCATTATTAAGTCCCTTTCTTTTTTACGTGAATTGTATCATTTATCTCCCCCAGTGGCACCACAGGACTCCCTTCCAGGGGGTCCACAAGATAAAGTTCCCAGGTATGCCCATGATTATTATAGAGATCTCTAATGCATCACAAAGCAATGTGTCTAAGAACGTTCTACCATCCAAGGAGTTAAAGAGGAACTACCATGTTAGGTAAAGTCGCCTCGCAATAATTAGGCAGGTGGCGACTAGCTTAATAGTTATATTACCTCTAAAAAGTACCCCCTTGTAAAGTAATCCCTTAATTTTGCGAGACCAGAAGCCAGGTATCAGCGCAGGTAACTTGCCTGCGCTGTCAGTCCCGGTCCCCCTTCAGAAGCATTGCACTGTCCCGAATGGCCCCGGGAGGGACTGATGGTGCAGGCGCACAGACTGCACTAACCTGGATGTCAGTCTCGGAAGATTAATGATTACTTTACAAGGGGGTACTTTTGAGAGGTAACATAAGTATTATTAAGCTAGTCGCCACCTGCCTAATTATTGCAGGGCGACTTTACCTAACGTGGTAGTTCCACTTTAGAAAAGCCCCATTTAAGTCAAAGGGAAACTTGAGAATTTTCGCTCGTTCCCTTTGCTACAGTTGGTCCATTCCAGAACTGCATGTCTGTATCGGTACTGAATAAATATCTATGTACTGCGGGTGTGAAGATTACTGGAGCATTGGACTTCAGAATGATTAGCATTTCATTCTCTCCCTCCCTCCGTTTCTCCCTCCCACTCTCTCTCTCTCTTCCTCCTTCTTTCTCTCTCTCGCGCACACACATTCTCTTTCTCTCTCTCTCTCTCTCTCTCTCTCTCGCTCTCTTTCTGGTTTTCTCTCTCACACACACTTTCTCTCACTTTCTCTCTCTCTCTCTCTCATTTTCTCTCTCATTTTCGCTCTTTCTCTCTTTCTCTCGCTTTCTCTTTTCTCTCGCTTTCTCTTTCTGTCTCTCTTTTTCTCCCTTTGTCTCTTTCTATATATGGTTGTAGAATATTGATAAATTTTAGGACCTAATATGCTCTTTGTTGAGGTAATGTATTATGGATTATTTGTAACACTGGGCTTTGGATAGATCGATCCTTAGTTGATTTATTTATATCTAATGAATCTTAAAGCGGGACTACCACCATATTATAACATTGCACCACATAATTGCCCATCTGGCAACTAGCTGCTCAGGAGCGCTAGTCGCCACAATTATTACCTGATTAAAGAGAAATCGCTGTTCTTCCAAGACTGACAGCAGGAGAGAGCGCGGACATCTTGCCATAGTGACGTCTGCGCTCCTGCGCTGTCAGTCCCATCTGGGTCTAGGAGGCATTGCTGGCTCCAAAAGGGACTGACAGCACAGGCGTGTGGACGAAACTATGGCAAGATGTCTGCTCTCTGTCCTGCTGTCAGTCTTGTAGAGGGTTGTCTGGCTCCACTCCTTTACCCCAAAGATATGATGTGGAACCTACACTGTGCTGGGGGTTCCTCAAACAGCTGAGAATTTTTTTGGAAATGGTACCACATGCTTTCCCTACTGAGCGAAGTAGGGTGGGATTCCTGATCTCCGCCTGTCCTGCAAGGCATTGGCTGGGCCAACCCAATCTGGGAGACGGAGAAACCCATAATTCATAACTTTACGGAATTTGTGGCCTCGTTCTGGACAGTGTTTGATGTTCCTGGGCGCGCAACCTCCGCCTCCAAAAGACACAGGGCAGGGCTCACGTACAGTAGCGGACTACCTTATTGAGTATCGTACTCTGGCAGTGGAGGTAGGATGGAACAATGAAGCCCTAGTTGCCGCTTTCTTCCAGGTCTTGTCTGACACTAATAAAGATGAGACGGCAGCCCGAGACCTGCTTGGTGATCTAGAGGAGCTAATCTCAGTCACCATCCTGATACACACAAGAATCCGTGAGAGGCCTTCATTCAAGGAACAGGGATGCAAACATTTACCTCGGTTGGCACCTAATTATGCCCAGCCTGTCCTCCCTCACCTCCCATACCTGCTAGTTCTGACCTCGCCAGGGGGGTGCCGATGCAGCTAGGCTTCATACGCTTGTCAACGGAGGAGAGGACTCTACGCAGGAGGAGGATTCTTTGCTTATACTGTGGGGAGCCGGGCCATATATTGCGTGATTGCCCTATCCGGCCGGGAAACGCTTGCACCTAGGATCAGGTAGGGGACAGACCCTGGGTGGAATTTCACAGTCCCCAGAAAGACTTCAAGACAAGCCTATTCCTGAAGTAGTATAATCTTGGGCCGAGTCTTCAGTGGTGGCTTCGGCACTACTAGACTCCGGGGCCGTGAGGTTTTTCATCGATACAGACTTCACGACCAAATACGCTATACCTTTGCTGCCTCGCTCCTCTCCGTTGGTGATTGAAGCCATTGTTGGCCGACCCTACATCCGGCACACATTACACATGAGACTGATCCTTTGTCTCTGAGGGTAGGGGCACTCCATGTGGAGACTCAACAATTCCAGGTCATATACTCTCCCCATCATGCCATCATTTTGGGTTTTCCCTGGTTGCAGTCTCATAACCCAAGAATCGATTGGCAGACTTGTGATATTCTGTCGTGGTCTTCTCAGTGTATGAGATCTTGCTTCCAGCAGCCCACCAGGATATTGTGTACCTGTACCTCGCTACCTGCTAAGTACCAATCCTACAAAGAGGTATTTAATAAGGTAGAGGCCAGTACGTTACAACCACACAGGCCTTACGATTGTGCTGTTGATCTTGTGCCAGGGGCCAGACCTCCTAGGGCAGAGTACAATTTGGTTTGGGTAAAAGGCCATGAGTGGAAGACTGCTTTTAACACTCGGAGCGGGCACTATGAATATTTGGTGATGCCTTTTGGATTGTGCAATGCTCCCGCTATCTTCCAGGAATTCATTAATGATTTGAGAGACCTACTACATAGTTGTGTTGTGGTATATTTGGATGATATACTCATCCATTCTCCTACGTTGGAGGCACATAGAGCAGACGCAGCCCGGGTCCTACAACTGCTCAGGGAGAACAAGTTGTTCTGCAAGCTAGAAAAGTGTGAATTTCACAAATCCCAGGTGACATTCCTAGGATACTTTATTTCATCCTCTGACCTAGCCATGGATCCACAAAAACTGTCTGTCGTATTACAGTGGCCACTTCCAATGGGACTAAAGTCCATACAGAGGTTCCTGGGCTTCACGAATTACTAAAGGAAGATCATTTTAAACTTCTCCACCATAGTCAAACCTCTCACAGACATGACTCAGAAGGGAGCTAATCCTTCAGACTGGTCACCTGAGGCCTTGCAGGCCTTGCCAAACCTCCGTACTCTCCCACCTGAATTCCACCCTTCCTTTCACCATGAATGTCGAGGCTTCTTGTTGTCCCAGCGTGCGGGACCTGGTAAACCATTGCTTCCATGAGGTTTCTTCTCTAAGAAACTGTCTAAAACATAGTTTATATGATGTAGATGATCGGAAGTTACTCGCCATCATCCTTGCCCTGAAAGAATGGCGATATCTTTTGGAGGGTACTATCCTGATACTGACAGATCACAAGAACCTCACATATCTGTCAGAGGTTAAGAGGTTGTCTCCATGTCAGGCCAGATGGCCTTATTCCTCTCAAGGTTTAATTTTGATGTCTCCTATCTCCTTGGTACAAAGACCATTAGAGCAGATGCTCTCTCTCAACAGTTTGGGGCAGAGTCCCAGGAGGAGTCTTCTCCGGTACCTATCATTCCTCCTAACCGTATTTTGGCTTCAGTATGTACCAGTATTACATCTCCGTTGGGTAAGGAGATTTTGGCTGCTCAAGCTTTTGTGCCTGAATCCCTCCGTACCAGATTGCTTGAGATTTACCATTCCTCGAATGCTGCAGGGCATGTTGGGAGAGACCAGCTAATATGGTCTATGACTAGACTCTTTTGGTGGCCCAACCTGAAGGCAGACTGTTCTGCATTTGTTGCCACCTGTTCCATGTATGCTGGGACCAAGACCCCTAGACATCTTCCACTTGGTCTCCTTCAACCCATTCCCAATGGGGAGTGGCCTTGCTCTCACTTATCCATTGACTTTATGGTAGACTTGCCTGTGTCAGAGGGTTTCACGGTCATCCTCACGATTGTGGATAGATTTTCTAAGATGGCCCATTTTGTACCAATTAAAGGGATAGTAATACTTAAAATGTAAAAACAAATATGTTGTAGGGTTTATCCCCCTGAGTAAAACAAGAGTACTCCCACTGCTGAGAGGTGTTTCATTCAAAAGTTATTAATTTTCAAAGTTGAATTTTTTAGGTGCAATATCACAGTGGCCTGAAATTGTACAGTGGCGCTGTTGCTACACCATCTTATAGGATCGTGTAGCAACAGTGCCACTGTACAATCTCAGGCCACTGTGATATTGCACCTAAAAAATTCAACTTTGAATGAAACACCTTTCAGCAGTGGGAGTACTCTTGTTTTACTCAGGGGGATAAACCCTATAACATAATTTTTTTACATTTTAAGTATTACTATCCCTTTAAAGGACTACCTTCCTTGTGTCGGGAGATAAGACACAGTGATAACAGGAGACAGAGTACTGTATATCTCTCGCATAAAGATAAATAATATAAATAAATTTGAGATCTTGCACACAAACTAGATATGACAAACTCTTGCACAGTGAACAGAACTGATCAAATGAATCAATTACTCATATTCGTGAAACAATATATGTAACTTTATTTCAAGCTAAATGAATAAAGATAAATAATAATCGGTGAATTGGGAAACAGAGCTATGCAAACTTTGACTCAGTAATATATATCAAGCAGTAATTCTTAACTAATATATATATATATCTATGGCATGAGAAAATATAATAGGATATAATATATCAGATAACTGCACAAGTAACACACAAGCATTTAGAGGGTAAAACTGTATATGAATATAGGTATCCAGAACTATAAGTTAGCAATGTTTGAATCCAGCAGTAGTGAGGTTAATAATTCCTATAATTTAGACAGTACAGTAGGTGGCAGTGTAACAACACATTCCCCACCCCGATGTACTAAGGCAATTAAGTGGCAGGGAACTTGTCACTTGAGTTGTGCTCAATAGGTCAATAGATCAAGTGACAAACCCTGATAACCACGATGCACAGTATTACAAAAAATATAACACTCTCTGAAAGACTAAAAGTCCCAAATATACAAAAGAAAAATTTAACTATATGACTGCTGGTTTCAGTTTATGCATACCTCTGGAGGAGCACAGAATAATGCAATACATTTCCTGCTAAAAATATGCATTACCACATTATCTTAGCAAAAGAATATAAGGTATGGGTAACAACGCAATGACAATATATATGAGATTTATATCAAAGCACGTAAACCCTGAAAGATTATAATGACAAATTTGTCTGCACACATCTATCAGCGCAAGGGGTTAACCAGAGTTATAGGCGGAAGAGATCAACCAACAAAACACTCCCAGGTTTTTGTCCCGTCAAGATTTTCACGGATGTGACTATCTAAACGATACAACCTACGCTAGATGTCACAAGCGGATAAAATAAAGTAGAACGGGATCAACCAAAATGCCAATTCCACAATTAAAGACACAGAAAGATACAGAACACTGAGAATGGATCACAGAATAATGAACCTGTCAGAGTATCTACTGTGAGATCTCTATGCCGGTCCTGCAGTGATAACAAATGTAACTCACTACAACCCGACACAGACACCTGCACGAGAGACAAACAATTTGCTCTTCAGGTATCCGCTTATTAGCTAGTCTGTAACTCCCAATGATCCAAAATTTCTATCAATCTGGTCCTTACCCTATATCAACGTGAATTAACTGTATAATTTCCAGAAAGTTATACTAAACTTTACAGCCAAATGGCTACTGCATTTCTTTCTCAGTAGGCTGGTCAGTTCTTACTGGGAAGAAAATATAATATAATCCCAGAATTTACTGGGTTATGATAACTTTGGAGATTTATACAGTGTAAAGATAATAACCAAGTTATACTTTACCAATCGTAAATAGGGTGTGGTCTTAGGAACGGTTCTGCGAATCTCAGGAACCAGGAAATTTGGCAACCCTCAGGAGACTCCTCTCCAAGACCCAAAACAATGCTTATATGACCCAAAGCCCCCCTTTATGGAAGGATACGCCTATTATTCTCTCATAGGTCACTCCTCAGAGAATTAGCATATAAAGATAATATTCATTAGTAAATATATATAAAATATATTTGAAACATAAATCCATCATGTCCCATGTGTCAGTATAATACCAAAATGTGGATAGCATCTTAAAATTACATCAAATGAGAAAAAAAAAAGGTTTTCTCTCAAACAATAGAAGCCTCAAACACCATCTCTTGTGAAGGATGTGTCCGGAATTTCTTATTTCAAAACATAGTTTCAGTTTAGCTACATTAACCGGCTAAGGGGAATGAAATCCTTCCGTCCCAACAGATAGCTCTTTTACAAAAATGTATTCATGAGAGAGACTAATATTTCTTTGTTAACAAAATATGTTTAAAGATACAGTCTCATATATACACATTCAAAATGGCCACTGAACAGATTCTTAGCCATTTCTTTAGAGAGAGAGCAGATTCTGACAAAATCCCCCTTTTTAGCATACTATAGTAAACTTGGCGAAAGTTCTAAAATATTGTCGCTAAAAACTGTAAGAGAATATCTGTTACATCCTTACACCCGTGACTGGGATTGTTCCTGGAGTATTAAAAGTTCACTCCATTTCATCAACTGGATTAAGGCATAACTTGTGTGGTGAACTACAGACGCCAAAACACATATGTGGTGCACGGGTTGTGAATTTATGTGCTTGTAGTGCTGATACTTGTAGTTGCACGGCTCGTGACGCCAGGGTAGTGTTTTACACCACACTCCAGGGGTGAAGCAGGTCTCCTGGGCCCAGCGCTGGGGCAATAAAACACCAGACTGCAGGGTTACGGATAACTGCGTTTACTGGAGAAGCAGGGCAGGTGAAATAGTCCATTAAAGCAATGCAGAGGTAAGGCAGGGGCAAGTGCAGAGGTAACAGGGAGCCACAGGGCTTGCTGAGACTTGTAGTAGACTTTACTCTGAATCTTGACTTTACTAGTGACAACTTTAAACTTTACTGTAGTTACTGAAGACTTCTGACTTATGTGGCCACATACACTGTCTGGACCATAGGTCGCTCTTGTACACTCTACCGCCAGGTTACCTAAGGACTTTTGACTAGGACTTTTGAGACTACAGAGCGGAGGCCGCCGTAGGCTAATCACTCACGATAAGTAGTACTCTCTATGGGGCACATTCGCATTCAGCACTTCTCCCCACAGCTCTCCTTGTAGACGGGCACAGACTTGGACTTGGACTCCTGTGCGGTGGAACGCCTATGGTTGTGCTGTGGAACACTGTAGTTGTTTAGCTCCACTGGTTTCCCTCACCACCTCCTCTGTCTTTATCTCCACACACTTCCTCCAGTTCTCTCTCCTCTCCTCTCACATCCTCTCTCCACAACTTCCTCACTAGACTCCTCCATCCTGAACACCCACTAGCTTGCTCCTCCCTGTCTGGCTAGACCAGGGGGCTGCTGGGTAAAAATCTCATTGGCTCCTGTGGTCACATGTTACCCTCTGCACTGCTCACCTTAAAGGCACATGAACAACAAAAATTTTAGTTATACAGACATTATACAATCATACAAAAATATACATAACCATGTTTTAAACTACAAGCAACATATACCAGAAAGCACTGGTAAATGTTCAACTCTGGGCCATTACACTTGTTCCTAGAAAAGGAAGTCTTTATTGTTCTTAAGACTTGAAGACAATAGCTCCTGTCTGGAATCAATAAACCAAGGTGGTTGATGAATAAGAGAAATAATATCTGATATGAACAGTTGCTTGGCCTACTCAAGGCTTTCCTTAATCTTGGCTTGAGAAGACTTGGCTTGCACAACATATTAGGTTTCCAGCCTTTAAGACTGGATGTGAGAAATATAAAATTTCTTCTTAATGTTGATCATTGGATCCGTGCAGATAAAAATCTTCTGGTATATGAATATTTTTCTCTGTGAGGATGAATCCTGGCATCTCTTGCCCAATGATCCTTGACTATAGCCTTGGAATCACAACTAGCTTTGCCCGGAACTCCTGTCACAAAGAGAGGATGATCCAGATCACGGTCTTGGACTGGACATCCGACCTTTCAATCTTTCAAGGATCTAAAAGAAATAACTCATAAGCGATCTGATATCTAAATAATGTAGCATTACAGCATTACAATTTCAATACATATCCCTATAACAGAGGCAGTATTAGGATAATGTCCATTCCTCACTAGACTGCTAGTGGCACTTGCTGCCTTAAGCCGAGTTAGAAAACATAACACTTCTTACAATGCTCTTCCCCCTTACACAAAGGAGTACAACCGCAGATTTATGCTTGAAACCAAAACTTTCTTGGGAGAAAAATGTAATTAGCATAAAATACGTTACTGAGCGTTTCATAGAGCAACATTTCATTTGGCGAAATGGTATTAGAAGTTTTAGTGGGGAACATATATGCAACACAGACTGACAACAGAGAGAACGACATTTCACAGAAACCCAAAGAAGACAACAGAACCAGACATGATAATGTCAATTGAACAATCAATGAATGTTTACCTATCCAATGACTGAATTAGGATCCTTGTTATTCTTTAGCTTCTCCCTCTATGACCTGTAATTGAGATTTAGGGTGACAAGCACGCAATTGGTTTATATGAACCCACTTTTCTAAAGTCTCACCATTAGTAGGGATAGACACCTTGTTGGCAACTGGAGATATTTTGTCAGTTATGACATATGGTCCCTTCCATGAGGGTAAGAACTTCTTCTCTTTCACCTGGTTTCTATCAAAATTATACAGATAAACGTGATCATTTACCTCATATTTAGATCATAGTAAGTCTTAGTACTTACTGCTGCTTTTTCCAGATTTTTCTGGGCAAACGCAAATGCATGTTGTAAATGTTTGCGGAGGTTGTCTATGTATTGATGTGTTGTAGAGGCATTTATTAGATTCTGATCAGACGTGCGGTACAGCAAGTGTTGGGGTAGGGTCATCTTTCTACCTGTCATCAACTCAAACGGCGACATCTTTGTGGCTGTGCTAGGCGTAGCATGAATAGCCATGACAGGGCTCAAAATTTCCACTCGCCACTAGCCAATGGCGAGTGAAAATTTAGCCCTGGCGAGTAGAAATTCAGCCCTGGTGGTTAAGTTATGGATTGCAGTGACGAGTAACTTTTCAGGTCTGGCTAGTAGCAAAGGACTTCAAATTTTAAGCCCTGGCCATGAGGGCTAAGGGTAGCTTAATGTCCCAATCCTTACCAGATTCCTTAACAAACTTTTTAAGGATGTTAACAATGGATTGATTATACCGCTCCACCCCTCCACTTGAAGCAGGACGGTAAGAGATATGTAACTTCCTCTTTACCCCTAATATCTTCCATAGTTTACTCATCACTTCACTGGTGAAATGGCTACCTCTATCAGACTCAATCCGTTGGGGTAGCCCAAACCTGGAGAACACATGGTTGATTAACAATGCAGCGGCGGTTTCTGCTGTATTTTTGTTAGCGGGTAAACATTCAACCCATTTTGTGAATAAACAAGTAACAGTCAACATATACTTGTTTCCCCTTGCTGTCCTGGTGACTGGTCCTATAAAATCTATTTGAATGTCCGACCATGGTAGTGACATCCCTCTCTTCTGTAGTGGTGCACGATAAGTGGGTCCATGTGGTTGGAACTGAGAACACAACAAACAACCTTGACATTAGGTTTGTACATCTTTAAGCATATGAGGCCAATACGCATAGTCACGAATTTCATATGTGATCTTGTCGCTATGGTGACCTGAGGTAGGTGCATCATGAGCATGTTGGAGCATAAGACCCCTGAATGCAGTGGGCACCACCCATTGCTGTATCCCATTTTTAGAGGTCCTGATTAGCAGACCATCTTGTATCTGGAACTGTCATGGTTACCCAGAGAAGTTCAGGAGTCAGTACGGTACAGTAAATGCAATTTTTTATCAATTAGATAGAAAGAACAAACAATATACAGGAACAAGCAGAGGGTTACCAGCCAGCAAGCTCTATTATCAGGAATAATAGGCTGCAAAGCTAGACCACACTGCTAGAGACTAGGCCTTAGCCACTGGTAGTCTCAACAGGAACCATGAGCAGTAGCAGGAACCGGAACTCAGGATCAGGAACCAGGAGCAGTAGCAGGAACCAGGATTTTGATCCGAGGTAACGAGTGAACTGACTCACGCCTGCAGTCATTAGGGAGCGAACTGACTCACTCCTGCCGTCTGTAGGGAGCAAACTACTCTCGCCTGCAGTCAGATGCAAGTCTACCAGAGCCCCAGGCCCGCACTATATTGGGTGTCTGATCACCAGGGGAAAAGACAAAAGAATAGTCAACCAGAGCCACTAGTCAGCACCAGAGGGGGTAGTCAGACAAGCCGGGTCATACACCGTTCAGGTAGTCAACCAGAGCCACAAGTTTGCACCAGATTGGATGTCCACTATTAGGGGAGAGGCAAAAGAATAGTCAGACAAAGCCCCAGGTCAGCACTAGAATGGATGGAAGACTAGCCAGGTCATACACGGAGCCCAAGGTACAGAACTGCTTTGAACAATAACGCACGGGCATCTGAGTCAGGCCTCGGTCAGCCTTTTAAACCCCTCCACAGGAAGTAGGAGGAGCAGCTCAGAGGGAGGAAGTAGGTAGGATGAGACTACAGTAAGCAAACAGAATAAACAGAGGCCTGCAGTATGCTTGCAGCCTTGCGCCTGTAATGATGCTGAAGTCAAGGTAAGCTGTAACAGGGACTGGGTTTTGGATCTCATTAAGATCCTCAAGTCTTCTTTACCTACGCAATCCTCATCAGAGATTGGATGGTTTTGGGGGTCTTCTATATGTTTATAGAAGAATCCTAGAATAGGATCCCCCTTCTGACTTGTAATTAAGTCCTCACTAGGTGAGTCTTGAATCCACTGGACTACTGGGGTGTCTGTTTCATTCTGGGCCTGATGCCTGGTAACAGCTTCAACCTGAATAGGTCCCAGTAGGTGTCAAATGTCTGACTTCCCCTTTAAGGGCAACTTCTTTAGTTAATAAATCGGCTAGATCATTTCCCTGTTTTTCAGGGCCTATGATTTTGGAATGACCTTTGGTCTTTTTCCAATAAATAGTAAGGTCAATTGAGGTCACGAGGTTATCAATCTCGCAAAACAACTTACCATGTTTTACTGGTTTATTATTGGATTGGAGCATATGGCTTCTCTTCCAACCTGGGAGGTATTCAACAAAATTATTGTGAACATAATTGGAATTAGTTATGATCACAAGTTCCTTCATGTCATGTTCAATAGCTAATTGGACTGTTTTATAGACTGCACAGAGCTCTGCCACCTGGCTACTCTGAGGTCCTAAGCTATAACCTTTAGACCTAATAGGGCACTCACCTGTCCAGGCAACCCCTGGTAGTAGCTATTCCTTAATATAGTCATCTCCATCTATAGCAGTCTCCAAAGGAGCTGCTGAGCAGTCATGGCTAATCCTTGGGCTACAGGACTCTTCCTGTTCTGTTTATATCAGACTTCCAGTGGCCAACCTTGTAGGGATAGGGTACACGCGGTGATCCTACTATTGGACAGGTGTCCTTCCCTTATTTTATCACTTTGCAAATACTGCAAAGGCTGGTGTGCGGTTTCAAGGATGATCTTCTCACCTTGAATAAAACTACGGAAATTTTGTAATGCCCAAACAATGGCTAATAACGCTTTCTCACAGTCATTGAATTTCTTTTCCACGGAAGATAAGGATTTTCTGGCAGAAGCAATTACCTTGTTTAGATTATCTTGTTTCTAATACAAAACCCCATTGAGGCTAAGATCGGTGAATCCTGTCTCAAGGTAAAATGGCTTACCTCCTTCTGGATAGGCCAGACAAGGAGCCTGGGTGAGTTTCCTCTTGAGCTCGGCTGAATTTCCTCCCAGATCCATGGTTGATCCTTTTTCAATAACAACAATAACGGTTTTGTTATTCCAGCATAGTTATTAATGAACGTCTGGGAATAATTCATCATACCCAGGAAAGATCTCAATTCTTTGAGATTGGTAGGTGTTTTTGATTTGATTATCGCCTCAACCTTCTTACTCTGAGGATTTAACCCTTCAGTGGTCACCTTATGACCGAGAAAGTTAACTTTAGTGCAGCACATCTGTGCCTTCTTGAGCGACAGTTTAACACCTGCTTCCTTTAACTGATTAAACACGTTTGATCTCTGTGATGTGTTTTTGGAAGGTAGTACTTTTTAGCAGGATATCATCCACATAAGAGAGAGTCCCCCTCTCAATAGCATCAGGCATGGCCTTGTGCATGAAAATGGCAAATTCATGACCTGAGTTAATGTAACCAAAAGGCATTCTAACCCATGTATACTGTACTCCTCCAAAGGTAAAAGCCAGTTTTTATTGGTCTCCTTCACTTACTTTGATGGTCCAGTATCCTTGCCCACAGTCAATTGCTGAAAAGATCTTAGAACCTTGCATCTGAACTAAACACTGATCTATATATGGTACCGGCCAGCCAGACATAGACACGTTTGTTAAGTTGACTTAGGTCAGCACACAGATGCCATTGACCATTGGGCTTTAGGACTCCTAAGATGGGGTTATTATAAGAGCTGTATACCGTTCTGATAATGCCCCTCTCCTTGAGGTTTCTTATAATATCTGCCAATGAGTCATATGAAGCAAGTGGAAGACGGTACTGATTGACATACACAGGAGGTGACTTAGGGTCTGTTTGTATGCGGGCGACGTGTAGGTTAGTTAACCCACAATCAGAAGAATTTTCAGCGAACAGATCTTGGAATTCCTTCAGGATTTCCCTTAGTTGTTGGCGTTCAGAGTCATCAGAGCACGCATCCGCTAGGGAGATTTGTTACTCTACCAGTTCATTGAACCCTGGAAATACTTCAGGCCTTCCTATCTCATAGGTTTCCTCAAGTTGTGTGGATAAATCAAAAGTGTTTGCACTAACCTTTTCCACTGCCTCCTGATATTCTCTAGACTCTTGTTCATCGAGCTGATGATCAAAGACCAGAGATGATTCTTCAATTCTGCATGTACCGTAAAATCTCAGGTATAATACGCACCTGTGTATAATACGCAGGTGCATATTATACCCAAGATTTAGGGGAAAACAAGAGTGCCTATGTATAATACGCACCCTTGTTTTCCCCCTTCCAAAATAAAATTTTATGCCTGGCAGCTATCTTCCCTCCCCCCCCCGGCGCTATCTGATTTCAAAATAATGCTTACCATGCTCCACTGAGGCAACAGAATAGAAGGCAAACTTCAGCTGTGTAAATGTTCTCTGCGGGCGGCATGCTTGCATTTGCCGCCCGCTTCCTTCAAAGGGCTGCGGGACCTCCCGCCTGTGGTATTGCCCTGTGAGGACCTTGAGATCCTCACAGCGCATTACCATTGGCTGGAGGTAGAAGGTCCTAAAAGCCAATTGAAGGAAGCGGGCGGCAAATGCAAGCATGCCGCCCGCAGGAAACATTTACACAGCTGAAGTTCGCCTTCTATTCTATTTCCTCAGTGGAGCATGGTAAACATTATTTTGAAAGCGGATAGCGCCGGGGGTGGGAAAATAGCTGCCAGACACAACTTTTTTTTATTATAGAAAAAAAACCTCGTGTATAATACGCACCCCCCACTTCACATAAGGTGAAGTGGGGTAAAATTGTGCGTATTATACCCGAGATTTTACGGTTCCTGTATTAGGACTATATGGATACACAGATTGCACAGAAAACAATCCCTCTGGGAGGGAGTAAAACATTTGCTCAAGAAGTTGCTCTTCAGATAGTTATCAGGCAGTAGACCAATTACCTGGTTCTGAAACCCATATTTATAGTATTCTGAATCCAGTGCATAACCTATAACAGTTCCCTTATCCAAGGTAACGCTATGAGGGGTTACATTATTTACCATAATGTGGACTGGTCTCTTGCGAATACTCACCATAGGGGTGTGAGTCACGGAAACTCCTAACTGTTGAATCTTATTTGAGAGGCATATTAATGCATCAGTATTCCTGAGGTTCTGACCACTACGTACCTGTAATGCTATGGGGAACCGACTTGCCCCGCTAGGTATAGTGACCTTGTTAACCATCTGTATCTTAACTGCATATGGCAACAGCTGGCATGATTTCAGGGCTTTAAACTTACCCTGAAATTCACTGGGGTTCCCCTTTAACCCAGTCCACAGGTTATAATGCACCAGATCAATCTGGATAGCAAAGCGATGTACTAAATCATAAGTAAATCTGATGTGTTTCTTGTAGTCGAGGAACCCCAACATGTTTTGCAGACCTGTCTTCTATTGATATGTATAACATACATCTAGCAACAATTTTGTGACTTGTATTGTCATCATCCAGGTCATGTACCCATTTATCATGTGGAGCAATATACTTAATATGCATGGGATCTCTCACCTGTGCCAGTAATTGATTACTGACGTAACTGTGTTCCAGTTTCAAATTCAGTTTGGCCTGTTTGATTCTCCCCAAGTCTTTAACCTGTAAGGGAAGAAACAACTCGCCACCTGCATCTTCAATTTGCATCAGATATTGAGAATAATTCTCTGGGTCTGTTGGCTCAGAGGGTGATCTGTGAAGAGAAATTCTTAGGACATCTCCTAACTTCACATCCTGGACTTGTTCTGGTAACACTTTGATGGAGAGGTCACCTTCCATATCTTTAGCATCACGCACCTGTAAAACAGTGAGGTTGGGGGTCTGGCTATTGACAAAATGGATCTCAATAGTATCCCTGGTTTGCTCTACCATGTGATCATTTCTATGAGGGCGTTGTAATGCTCGCTCATATCTGTTTGGAGTATTAACCTGTAACCAGATGACATTATTCACACAGTCTATAATGGGACTTAAACTCCTGAGTAGATCAGCACCTATAATTAACCTATTATGGGGAACTTCCACCACTATTACTTTGTGTGTGAATGACTTACTACCGATTCTGAATTTTAACCATGTGGTTCCCAACACGTTTAAGGGGTCACCTCCTACGCTTATTAGGGATCCATCAAATGCTTGTAACGTTGACTTGGCCTTAGCACACTCCATAATCTGATGAAAGTGTGAACATGAGATAAGTGAAATTTGGGAACCTGAGTCGATCAAGGCATCAAGATTCATATAATCAAGATCTTGTAGAGTGACATTGATAAAGTACCTCCCTTCAGTTTCATGCGTTTCACATAAATAATTACGATGTAAAACTGCTTTTGAATTTCTTCAGGGTTTGCAAGAGTTAATTCTCATCCCTGGAGCATTTCTCTCAGTACTCTGTGCAGACAAGACAATCTCCCTCCTCCTTCTTCACACTGAGCAGAAGTAGTATTGGGACAGACGCCAAGGTCAACAGGAACGGAATTCTGTGTACCTAACTGTGCAGAAGATAATGGAGAAATTTTAATGCCAGTGTAAACATTTACATCCTGTAAGGGAAGGGTGTTAAGTATTGTAGGGGTTAAAACCTCATCGGTGCTTACAACTTTTACATTAACCTGTTGGGCTATTATGGGGTCGTACTTGCCCCCCCCCCCAGAGCTAGTGCTAAAAAAGGACTAGATACCTGTTCTGTAGCAGTATTGGGGCTTTGACCTGACTGCCCCATGTTGGTCATCAGCTTAGTCACCATGACTGTAAGGTTGTTAACCTGAGACCTTTTTCTGACCTTTGTTTGCAGAATCCGAGCTGGTGTGTTGCTGAGGTTGCTGGGAATTGTATCCCTGGTTATTAGAGGATTTATTTTTCTTAAACCTCTTTTTAGACGACTTCTGTTTTTTCTGGTTCTTATTATAACCTTGGTTCTTTTTATCAAAAGGTTTATGGCCGCTTGCTTCTGTGGACCCTTGGGAGTTAATGGAGGCAGGAGCAGGGTTAACTTGGGCCTGATTATGAACCTGGGGCGATTTTTAACACCTGTGCATAGGTTCTCTTGTCAGACTCAAATGGCAAGCTTTTCTCAACTTTAGTCTCTGCAACACCCTGGGTGGTAGGCTCCTTGTTCCTAACCTCTCACTCTGCTGGGCATTATACAGCTTTAGAGCTTGGGAGAGTAACCAATCTAATGGTAATCTGGGTGAATAATCCCTGGCCAGATTAGTTTTCATGTACCCAGGCAAAGCATTACAGAATAATTCCCTAAATTCAGAAGACTGAAAGTCAGCATCCTTGTCAGCTAGGAAGTAAGCACATTTTAATTCTGACAAGAATTGTCTGGGGTCCCGATCTGGCCTGTATTTGAGTGCATAGATGGCACACTTGGCCTCATGGTGGGTTTTATAGGGCCCAAATGCTAAGACTATTTCATCAACAGTCTGTTCCCATGTGGTTATCTCCATATCTGCCAGTGAGCAGAAGTAGTATCCTTCGCTCACATCAAAAACCCAAGGCACATAGTACATTTTCTCTCTGTCAGTAGTAAGACCGACAGATTCTAGTGCCCCCACATAACTCTCTAGATGGTTGACCACTGAAACATCACATTTCCTATTAAAAGGTGGGACAGTCTCCTTAAGGAATCTAATACATTTTTGGAACTCATACACTTGGGATGACCTATCTTTCTGCCTAGACCTATTAAGCATGGGCCTAGTCCTCTTGCTAAGGTGAACCAGTGGTTTCCTGTGTGAGGGTAACCTGTTATATGTTAACAAGCTATGAGGTGGACAATGTAACACATGTCCCTGGAAATTGTCCTCAGCATCACATTTCAACCTGAATTGTGATTCCTGAGGTGCCAATTCACTCCCTTCCCCATCTAAGTGGTCAGAATCACAATCTTCATCAGCAGATACATTGCTGCCTGGAGCAATGGTCTAGGCAGACACAGATGTAGGATTGCCAAGTGTAGATACAGCAATAGCCTGTACTTTATTTGACAGATCTTGAATCTGTTTGAACAGGATATCGAGCATTCCCTCATCAGCTGGTCTATCCCCCTTAGGGATGCTGCAGCTGGCCTGGGAATTAGATCTTTTCTGCTGAAGTTGATTATACCTATTCGCCCACTCTTCACGATGGTTCTGAAGAGGTTCAACCTGAGTCTACAATTCCACATTCTTAAGACGCAAATGTGTAAACTCAGCTTTTAGCGTAGCATACTGTTTAACAACCTTTTACAAGCTAGCCTCAGAATCTTCTACATTCTTTTTCAGTCCCTGAATTTCATGCTGCAAAGAATTAACCTTTTCAGGACTCACAGTAACCACATTCTGATATTCCTGGACTTGTGCTTCTAACCCAGACACCCTGGCTAATTCAGAATCAAGTGCAAGTTTCACTGTGTTTTTTTCTTTCTGGCTAACATCCAACTTATTTTTACAATATATTAAAAGATGTACCAGTCTGTTCACTAGACTAATTAGATTAGTATCTAATTCCTTTGTGGATCCAGTGTCCAGACAGCTTTGAAGGGCTTGGTAATAACAGGTATCTGGTTGCCACAATTGGTCAAAATCTTTGGCAACCCCTGATCCAATGGAATCACTCCATTCTTGCTTATTGGTTTTAACCTTTAAAGGGGAACTTTCACCCCTTAATAACTAAATCTCCCCTTACTGCTGACCTGGCGACTAGCTGCTTAGTAGCGCTAGTCGCCAGAAATCTTACCCCGTTCTCAAGATTTCGCCGTTTGAAAGGATCAGGAAGCACGGACGTCTCTTCACAGTGACGTCCGTGCGCCTGCGCTGTCAGTCCCTTGTGCACCGTACGGTGCACAAGGGACTGACAAGGGACTGACAGCGCAGGCGCACGGACGTCACTGTGAAGAGACGTCCGTGCTTCCTGATCCTTTCAAACGGCGAAATCTTGAGAACGGGGTAAGATTTCTGGCGACTAGCGCTACTAAGCAGCTAGTCGCCAGGTCAGCAGTAAGGGGAGATTTAGTTATTAAGGGGTGAAAGTTCCCCTTTAAGCGTGCATGGATTATACCGACTACTTTGGTCTCAAGACCCCACTTGTCACCATTCCCCCTAGGCTGGTCCACCCGGACAGTCTCGGAAAAATTTGAGTGAGACATGTGGCACAAATACGGTTAACTGTGCTATAGTGTGTTAATCTGCTTTATGATCTCAGCGGTGCCTCCAGAAATATGTCGGGAGATAAGATAAGACACAGTGATAACAGGAGACAGAGTACTGTATATCTCTCACATAAAAATAATGTAAACAAATTTGAAATCTTGCACACAAACTAGATATGACAAACTCTTGCACAGTGAAAAGGATTGATCAAAAGAATCAATTACTCATTCGTGAAACAATATATGTAACTTTATTTAAAGCTGAATAAAATGTAATATATAGAGAACACAATAATAATCGGTGAATTGGGAAGCAGAGATATGCAAACTTTGACTCAGTAATATATATATCAAGCAGTAATTCTAAACTAAAATATATATATATCTATGGCATGAGAAAATATAATACGATATAATATATCCGATAACTGTACAAGTAACACACAAGCACTTAGAGGGTAAAACTGTATATGAATATAATGTTTGAATCCAGCAGTAGTGAGGTTAATAATTCCTACAATTTATTTAGTACAGTAGGTGGCAGTGTAACGACACATACCCCACCCTGATTTAATAAGGCAATTAAGTGGCAGGGAACTTGTCACTTGAGTTGTGCTCAATAGGACACAGATCCAGTGACAAACCCTGATAACCACGATGCACAGTATTGCAAGAAATAGAACACTATCTGAAAGACTAAAAGTCCCAGATATACAAAAGAAAAATTTAACTATATGGCTGCTGGTTTCAGTTTATGCATACCTCTGGAGAAGCACAGAATAATGCAATACATTTCCTGGTAAAAATATGCATTACCACATTATCTTAGCAAAAGAATATAAGGTATGGGTAACAACACAATGACAATATATATGAGATTTATATCAAAGCACATAAACCCTGAAAGATTATAATAACAAATTTATGTCTGCACACATCTATCAGTGCAAGGGGTTAACCAGAGTTATAGGCAGAAGATATCAACCAGCAACACACTCCCAGGTTTTTGTCAAGATTTTCACGGATGTGACTATCTGAACGATACAACCTACGCTAGATGTCACAAGCAGATAAAACAAAGCAGAACAGGATCAACCAAAATGCCAATTCCACAATTAAAGACACAGAAAGATACAGAACACTGCGAATGGAGCACAGAATAATGAACCTGTCAGAGTATTACTGTGAGATCTCTATGCCGGTCTGCAGTGATAACAAATGTAACTCACTACAATCCGTCACAGACACCTGCACGAGAGACAAACAACTGGCTCTTCAGGTATCCGCTTATTAGCTAGTCTGTAACTCCCAATGATCCAAAATTTCTATCAATCTGGTTCTTACCCTGTATCAACGTGAATTAACTGTATAATTTCCAGAAAATTATACTAAACTTTACAGCCAAATGACTACTGAATTTATTTCTCAGTGGCTGATCAGTCCACTCCTGATTTCTTCGATAGACGGTTCTCCCCTGGGCGAGGGCTTAGTTCGTTTCAATTCTAGCCCTATACAGATGTTTACAGGAGCCCTGCACAAAGAGACACTGTATTTTGACATCATTACATCTCCTATGAACCCAGTCATTCTTGGTCTGCCCTGGCTGAGACGCCATAATCCGGTTATTGACTGGGCCTCCGGTCAGCTTGCTTCCTGGAGCACCAATGAGCTACCCAGCTTTAAAATTCAAAAGGGAATATAAATCATAGGGAGCGGACCGCTCATTACATATAAAGCCCCTGACGAAGCCGCTGATGCGGCGAAACGCGTTGGGCGGCACAGCCTGTGTACACTTAAGATATACTAATTCTAAAAGAAATTTAGTCACGGAGTTAAATGAACGGGGAATGGGCACTCATTGATTTATACTATTAGAGTTAGCTTAGGCGGCAGGTTTACAATGTGGCGTACTCCACGAGGAAGCTAGTGTGTCCTTTTGACATGGTATCATTAGTAAGCAATATTGTAGCGAATTTAGGTACCATAGGAGTGTAAGTGAGGAACTTGATACAGCTTACTCCACGAGGAAGTTAATGTCATTTTGATATATTAGTAACAGTTACACTGTAGCGATATCGAGTGATCATGTGATACTAGAAGTAGCGGTTAGGCAAGAATGTGGCTTAACCCACGAGGGAGTTAGTATGTCATTTGGACATGTTACCAGTATAAGATTATCGATATAGAAAGGCATCTTTATACGAATAGGGTATACTGTGATATATATCGCTACAGTTTAAAAGATTAGAATATATTAATAAATAAAAAGGTACATTAGCTACTCATCTGATGTGAAGCAACTGACCCCGTTTAACAACATTAACTCTGTGCATATTTCTAAGGCGTGCTGTGTTTTTAAAGGGAACACGATACTTTAAAGTGATCCCTTAGTCTAATGTGTATGTTCTGTAGTGTATTTTAATTATTACTAATAAAAGTAGAATTTTAATGTGTATATAAGTCTCCCACAATAATACCGAACTGGTCTCTAAGGGAATAAGTGATGTGTGATGCTATGGCCGGACGGATCATTTCTCTATCTGACATAGTGTAAATAAATTAATCTTTAAGTACACACACACACATATATTTTTTCCAGTATCTTTTTTATTCTTCCTGGAGCAAACAGTGTTTTCAGAAGTGTTTGAAGACCATCTCTAAACAAGTGTTGGCTGGAACCTCCATTGATCAACCCTCGGATGAGGAGTTCAGCAATATTCCCCCTCAATACCAAGATTTTCGGGATGTTTTCTCTAAATCCAAGGCAGACACACTTCCTCCTCATCGTCCATGGGATTGTGCTATTGAACTCATCCCAGGATCATCCCCCCAGCGGACCAAATCTTACCTTCTTTCTTCAGCTGAGAACAAGGCTCTCTCTGAATATATTGAGGAGAACTTATCCAAAGGATTTATCAGACCGTCTTCCTCTCCTGCTGGAGCAGGCTTCTTCTTTGTAAAGAAAAAGGATGGATCAGAAACTATTACCCCATCCCCTTGATTACGGAACTATTTGAACTTTTGAAAGGAGCCACCATTTTTTCTAAATTTGATTTAAGAGGAGCTAACAATCTTATCAGAATCAGATCAGGAGACGAATGGAAGACTGCATTTAACACCCGGTATGGACATTATGAATATTTGGTAATGCCGTTTGGACTTTGCAATGCCCCGGCCGTCTTCCAAGGATTCATGAATGACATCTTCAGGGACCTCCTTTCTACATGCGTTATTATCTACCTAGATGATATTCTAGTTTACTCAGCGAATCTCCAACTCCATAGGACTCAGGTTAGGACTGTTCTTCAAAGATTAAGAGAATTCAACCTTTTTATCAAGAAATGTGAATTTGAGTTACATCATTTCTAGCACCGGCCTGCAGATGGACCCGGAGAAAGTAAGAGCGGTATCTGAGTGGCCCCTTCCATCAGATGTGAAATCCATCCAGAGATTTATTGGATTCGCTAATTATTATAGCAGATTTATCAGGAATTTCTCCCAAATTATTGCTCCCATTACAGCTCTTACCAAAGCGGGGGCCAACCCCAAGGAATGGCCTACAGAAGCTAGTCGAGCGTTTGAATTATTGAAGAAACCCTTTACTACTGCTCCGATACTTAGTTTCCCAGATCCCTCCCTACCGTTTATTATTGAGGTAGACGCTTCGGAGCTAGGTGCAGGAGCTATCCTCTCCCAGAGAGATCCTATTTCCAGGCAACTTCATCCATGCTCTTTTTTTCTCTAAATGATTTTCTCCAGCTGAGATTAATTATGATGTTGGGAATCGAGAGTTACTTGCTATCAAATTGTCACTGGAGGAATGGCGCCACTTATTAGAAGGTTCTGCAGTCCCAGTATTAATATGTGCATTATGAATGCACATATTGGCAGGGAGCTCCAATGCATAAGCCACCGGGTTAATTTTGCGCAACACACGGAAAGGACCAATGAATCAAGGAGTCAATTTTTTACAAGAAACCTGGAGTTGCAAGTTACGGGAAGACAACCACACTCTGTCTCCTTCCTGGAAGGTAGGTGCCAGCAGTCGCCTACGGTCAGCCTGCCTTTTTTGTCGCTGCACGGAACCACGTAGGGTATGCGGTACTCGAACCCAAGAGGAACGGAGTGCCCTCAGATGCTAGTCAGGAGCCGGAATTGCTTGTGCTTGGAAGGTCTCAGGAAGAACTGGTGGTTGAAACCCATAGTTGACCAAGAATGGGGAACTCTGAGTAGACCAATTAACAGCACAGTTTCTGGCAAACTCTGCCCAAGGTAACAGGCCAGCCCAATTATCGTGGTGGTCAGAGATATAGCAGCGGAGGAACTGTTCTGGGGCTTGGTTCAACCTTTCTGCAGCACCGTTAGACTGCGGGTGGTACGTGGAGGAGAATGCTAGTTGAATTCCCATCTGAGCACAGAAACAACTCCAGAAGTGGGACACAAATTGGCTTCCTGTATCGGACACAATTACTTTGGGTATGCCATGGAGTTGAAAAACCTCCCTAGCAAAAACCATCGCCAATTCCTGCTCGGATGGTAAGCCATTAAGTGGCACGAAGTGCGCCATCTTTGAAAACTTGTCCACAATCATCAATATGACTGTACAGCCCATGGAGCGAGGAAGGTCGACCATAAAGTCGATAGATAGATGTGACCAGGGACGTTCCCCGTTGGCCACTGGCTGGAGCAAGCCCACCGGTAGATGTCGGGGTGACTTATTTTGAGCACAAGTTGTGCAAGCCGCTGTAAAGGCAGCACAATTGTAACGGAGACTAGGCCACCAGAATACTCGTGACAAAGACCAAATCAATTGGTCGCGACCAATGTGGCCAGCAATTTTTGAGGCATGATAGGTCTCTAACAGTTTAATGCACAACTGCGCTGGAACAAAGCAGTGGCCATCAGGTTTGTCAGCAGGTGCTGAAGTTTGGGCAGCCAAAATCACAGAGTCTTGGTCCGACGTAGAAAGGAGGCTACCTGACTCACGCCTGCAGTTAGAAGTGTAGCAAAGGATACCTGACTCACGCCTGCAGTCAGTATGGAGAAAGTGGATGCTTGACTCACGCCTGCAGTTAGTATAATAGCTAGTCTATCAGAGCCCCAGGTCCCCACCAGATTGGGTGTCTGCTAGGTACAGGGGATAATCAAGAGAATAGTCAGACAGAGCCACAGGTCAGCACCAGAGAGGGTGTCCACTATAAGGATAAGGCAAAAGAAGGGTGTCCAGAGGGAGAGACCTGGGAACGACGGTGGAAGGTGACGCGGTCCCTTCTCAGCTTCTGTTACAATGATCAGTCGGAATGATCGGGGACAGTGGAACCTCTTTCCTGGAAGGCAAGCTAAACTGGCGAGACAATGCGTCTGCCTTAACATTTTTCGAGGCAGGAAGATATGAGACCACAAAATTAAAACTGGAAGGGAACGGCGCCCATCTGGCTTGCCTGGAAGACAAGCACTTGGCCTCAAAGATAAATGAGGTTCTTGTGGTCAGTCAAGATTAAGATAGGAGTTTTAGTGCCCTCCAAGAGGTGCCTCCATTCTTTCAGGGCCAGGACAATTACCAGTAACTCTGTTCCCAATTTGATATACCATCTCCGCTTTGGACAATTTTCTGGAGAAATATCCACAAGGGAGCAAGGCCTCCCCAGGAGCTCAACGTTGTGATAACAGGGTGCCCGCTTCAACCTCCAAGGTAAAGGGCAGGGAGGGATTGAGATGTGCCAATATCGGGGCGGCAGCAAAAGCTGCCTTCAATTTTTCAAAAGCCAAGATAGCTGTTTGGGACCATTCAGAGGTCTTGGCACCTTTACAAGTCATTTCGGTAAGTGGTTTGACAATAGAAGAGAAGTTTTTTATAAATTTTCTGTAGTAACTAGCGAACCCCAAAAATGTTTGGATCGCTTTGAGTCCCATAGGACGAGGCCACTACAGTACCGTAGACCACTTTTGAGGGTCCATGGCGAACCCGGAGGCGGAATTGATATACCCCAGAAACGTTACCTGGGGCTTATGAAATTCACACTTTTCCAACTTGCAAAACAAGTTGTTCTCGCGTAATAGGCTCAAGACTTTGGATACATCAAAGCAATGGATCTCCAGCTTTGGAGAGTGAATGTCACCCAAATAAACAACCACGCAACTTTGTAGGAGTTCTCTTAAGACATCATTGATGAACTCATGGAAGACAGCCGGGGCATTGCAGAAACCGAAGGGCATAACCAAGTATTCATGGTGCCCACTCCAGGTATTAAAGGCTGTCTTCCACTCGTGCCCTTCTTTTATTCGCACCAAGTTGTAAGCGGCTCTCAGATCAAGTTTTGTGAATACTTTAGACCCTTTGACACTGTCAGAGTTCAGTAATCAGAGGTATGGGATAGGCGTTCTTGACAAACAGTTTGTTTAAACCACAAAAGTCAATGCACGGATGTAGCTCTCTGTCCTTTTTCTTGACAAAAAAAAATCCAGCACCAACAGGGGATGTGGATTTACAAATGATGCCTCTTGCCAGCGCATCTGAAACACTCTTCCATAACCTTATTTTCCTCAACTGATAAGGGGTAGCTACATCCCCTAGGAGGCGTAGTACCAGGCAACAATTCCAAAGCGAAGTCGTAAGGCCTATGTGGTGGTAAAGACCCGCCCTTAGTTTTGCTAAAAACATCTTTAAATGTGTCATACTCCTCGGGGAGTGAGTCTTATAGGACATAACAGACAGGAATTAGTGCATTGTGGAGCCCACGCCACAATGTCACACGTGTGCCAATCCATCCAGGGGTTATGTTTCTGTACCCAAGGAAACCCCAGAATGATGGCATAATGCAGAGAATTAATCACCTGAAACCTCAGGGTTTCGGTGTGGAGGGCTCCCACCCTCAGGGTTAGCAAAGTGGTTTCATGTGTAATGTGTGAGGGCTGTAAGGGTTTCCCATCAATGGCTTCTACGGCCAGAGGAGAAGCAAGCGGCTGCAAAGGTATATTATTACTGGCTGCAAATTCTGCATCAATAAAGCAGCCAGCGGCCCCCTTGTCCAGAAATGCTGGAACTGATATTGACTTATCTGTCCAATAAATGCAGGTCTTCAGCATGGGCTTATCAGAAACATTTTCTGGGGAAAACGAAATGCCGCCAATGATTTGTCCCTGGACTGGACAGGACCGCAACAAGTGTCCAGATCACCCACAATACAGACTAAGTCCCTCCCTCCTCCTGAAGGCCCTCTCCTCTTTTGAAAGCCGGGTAGCACCTGCTTGCCTGGGTTCAGTGCCCTCAGAGACCAGTACAGGAGTTGTGGGAGGAAAGTCGGAAGGATGAGAGAGCAATCGACCTGGAGCCCTCCACCGGTGCTCACAAAACGGGCCTCTCTCCCTGATAATGGCATCAACTTGCATGGGTTCGCAACCATCAGAAACAAGCCCAGGAGGCATGGGAGGCGAGGGAGGATAGGGTGGGCCTGAAGAACGAGAAGGCCCTCTGTCAGAGGTCCTCCGCAGGCTCTCCCTAAACGAGGGTCTCTCCCTGATTCTAGTGTCAGGATACAAAACTAAATCCATTCGTCCAAATCTTTAGGTATTTTGCGTGCCGCGATTTCATCGTTCAATGTGTCACACAGCCCTTGGTAAAAGGCGGCTATCAAGGCCTCATTATTCCAGCCTACTTCTGCAGCCAGGGAGCGAAATTCAATAAAGTAGTCCGCCACAGTACGTGCGCCCTGACGAATTGTCATAAGGTTTTTTGAAGCTGAAGCCACGTGGCCTGGCCTATCAAAAATTTTCCCGAAGGAGTCCACAAACTCCGTAAAGTTATACACAATGGGTTTGTCCATCTCCCATAGTGGGTTAGCCCAGGTCAACGCCCTACCAGTAAGGAGAGAGATCAGAAAGCCAACCTTGCTGCGCTCAGAAGGGAAGGCATGTGGAACCATCTCAAATTATATGCAGAATTGATTGAGAAAACCATGGCAAGCATCTGGGTCCCCACCATACCACTATGGGAGCTGAGCGGAACCTGACAATCCCCTGATCATTCCTGCATCAAAAGAGGTTTGAGCCACTGGTGCCTGGGAGGGAGCGGGGGTGGCCACCACTTGTGGATTAGAGGATTTGAGTTGCCTGGTGCATTGCAACAACGTTTGTATGGCCACAGACAATTGTTCAATACGTTGATCCAATGTCTCCATCCTGTTCAGGATGCTTTGAAGAACTGCATTACTATCACCGTCTGAATTCACGGCCCTTGCGTACTGTCATGGTTCCCCAGAGATATTCAGGAGTCAGTACGGTATAGTAAAATGCAATTTATTAAAATATAAGTAAGGTAGTACACAATAGAAATATAGCAACAACAAGCAGAGGTTCCTAAGCCAGCAAGCGCTACTATCAGCAATAGTACGTTGCCAGGGAACACCACACTGCTAAAGACTAGGACTTAGCCACTGGTAGTCTCTGCTGGGATCAGGAACTGGATCAGGAACTGGAACGGAACAGGAGCAGGAACAGAAACACAGGGTCTTGGTCCGACGTAGAGAGGAGGCTACCTGACTCACGCTTGCAGTTAGAAGTGTAGCAAAGGATACCTGACTCACGCCTGCAGTCAGTATGGAGAAAGTAAATGCTTGACTCACGCCTGCAGTTAGTATAACAGCTAGTCTACCAGAGCCCCAGGTCCGCACCACATTGGGTGTCTGCTAGGTACAGGGGATAAGCAAGAGAATAGTCAGACAGAGCCACAGGTCAGCACCAGAGAAGGTGTCCACTATAAGGATAAGGCAAAAGAAGGGTCATACACATAGCCCAAGGACACACATCTGCTTTGAACAACAACACAAGGGCAACTGAGTCAGGACTCAGACTGCCCTTTAAACCCCTCCTCAGGAAGTAGGTTCAGAGGAAGGAAGTAGGTAGGAGGAGACTACAGGAAGCGTGGCATAAAATAGTCTTGCTTTACTCTGAAGCCTTGTGCCTGCAGTTGACGCATCTTGCTCTGATGCGTCCAACCCTGCCAACTTTCTGCGTCATCCATGAGGCAGAACAGCCACTGAAACCAAGGTAAGCTGTGACACTTAATCCAACTCTGGTCGAAACATACAATTCAAACCATTCGTCCCATCTAGTCTGCGCATTTTCCTACTGTAAAATCCTCAAACCTTATTTGGTCCTTGGTCTTGTCTTATGTTCAGGACAGCCCTCCCTGTACTAACCTCTACCACTTCTACTGTTAGGTTATTCCACTTATCTACCACTTCTGCTGTAGGTTATTCCACTTATCTACTATCCTCTCAGTGAAGTAAAACTTTTACATTACATATAAGCCTGTGTCCCTCTAGTTTTAGACTATGCCCTCTTGCCTACTCCCTGGAAATGTACTTCCCTCCTGCACTTTGTTGAATGCACAGTAGCTGAGGGGTCAGTGCTGCCGGGGTCTGTTCTATATAACGCAATTATATTTCTGATGGGATTATAAGGTCGCTCACAGATGACAGTAAGATCTATGACAGGGCTGACATTTCTGGATACATTAATCACATTTTATATTTTTAAGTTAAACAAATGGACAAAAGTATGGGATTTAAAATGTAATACCACAAAATGCAAAATAATTCATATAGAACCCAAAACCCCCAATGCAGAATATAAACTTAATATGGGCCTGTTACATTGACTGGTATTCACTACAGCATGTGATTTGTGTGACCGGTATTCATACTGACAGCCTGTGATATCTGTGACCTGTATTAATGCTGACACTGACGGCATGTGATATCTGTGATATAGACACTCCACCAGAACAGGACTTGAACCCTTTACAGACCCTTTTCTCATGTGTATGCAAGATAAGGAAGTGAGCCTTAAAGGAGCAGTAAACTTTTTTTATGAAAAAATATATATTGTAAGGATTTTCCTATTGAGAAAAATAAGGGTACTCCCACTGCCGAGAGATTTATAATTCCAGAGTTATTACAGTTTAAACCCATGATTTTTTACATTAGCAGTGCCCTCTAGTGGTCAAATTCTAATTAGATTTCCTGTTAGATTCTAATGGAGAGGAAAGTCAGAAAAATCAGAGACATAACAGTTCTCCATAGAATGTGATAGACACTGCTGAGTCACTTTCTGTCAGAACCATCAGGAAGTAAACACAATAAATTCACTTCCCGTCATTTAGAACTATCAGCAAGTAAACACGGTAAATTCACTTCCTGTCAGTTAGAACTATCAGGAAGTAAACACAGTAAATTCACTTCCTGTCAGTTAGAACTATCAGGAAGTAAACACAGTAAATTCACTTCCTGTCAGTTAGAACCATCAGGAAGTAAACACAGTAAATTCACTTCCTGTCTGTTAGAACTATCAGGAAGTAAACACAGTAAATTCACTTCCTGTCTGTTAGAACTATCAGGAAGTAAACACAGTAAATTCACTTCCTGTCTGTTAGAACTATCAGGAAGTAAACACAGTAAATTCACTTCCTGTCTGTTAGAACTATCAGGAAGTAAACACAGTAAATTCACTTCCTGTCAGTTAGAGCTATCAGGAAGTAAGCACACAGTAAATTCACTTCCAGTTAGAACAATCAGGAACTAAACACACACAGTAAATTCACTTCCTGTCAGAACAATCAGGAAGTAAACACAGTAAATTCACTTCCTGTCAGTTAGAACTATCAGGAATTAAACACAGTAAATTCACTTCCTGATTATTTAAACTGCTATAATTTTTTGATGAAACATCTCCCAGCAGTGGGAGTGACCTTGTTTTATTCAGCAGGAAATGCTCTGTAAAATGTGTTTTCATAAATAAAAGTTTACTGTT
>JBBDGT010000354.1:45000-55490 GCA_037306005.1 Rhinophrynus dorsalis | reverse complement strand
TTGTATATATATATAATTACAGTGGAATATCTGTACTAATAGGCATAGAATGGACACACAGCGGTCAGTGTATATATATATATATAATTACAGTGGAATATCTGTACTAATAGGCATAGAATGGACACACAGCGGTCAGTGTGTATATATATATATATAATTACAGTGGAATATCTGTACTAATAGGTATAGAATGGACACACAGCGGTCAGTGTATATATATATATATATAATTACAGTGGAATATCTGTACTAATAGGTATAGAATGGACACACAGCGGTCAGTGTATATATATATATAATTACAGTGGAATATCTGTACTAATAGGTATAGAATGGACACACAGCGGTCAGTGTATATATATATATAATTACAGTGGAATATCTGTACTAATAGGTATAGAATGGACACACAGCGGTCAGTGTATATATATATATATAATTACAGTGGAATATCTGTACTAATAGGCATAGAATGGACACACAGCGGTCAGTGTATATATATATATATATAATTACAGTGGAATATCTGTACTAATAGGCATAGAATGGACACACAGCGGTCAGTGTATATATATAATTACAGTGGAATATCTGTACTAATAGGCATAGAATGGACACACAGCGGTCAGTGTATATATATAATTACAGTGGAATATCTGTACTAATAGGTATAGAATGGACACACAGCGGTCAGTGTATGTATATATATATATAATTACAGTGGAATATCTGTACTAATAGGTATAGAATGGATACACAGCGGTCAGTGTGTATATATATATATAATTACAGTGGAATATCTGTACTAATAGGCATAGAATGGACACACAGCGGTCAGTGTATATATATATATATATATAATTACAGTGGAATATCTGTACTAATAGGCATAGAATGGACACACAGCGGTCAGTGTGTATATATATATATATATATATAAATAATTACAGTGGAATATCTGTACTAATAGGTATAGAATGGACACACAGCGGTCAGTGTATATATATATATATAATTACAGTGGAATATCTGTACTAATAGGTATAGAATGGACACACAGCGGTCAGTGTATATATATATATATATATAATTACAGTGGAATATCTGTACTAATAGGCATAGAATGGACACACAGCGGTCAGTGTGTATATATATATATATATATATAATTACAGTGGAATATCTGTACTAATAGGTATAGAATGGACACACAGCGGTCAGTGTATATATATATAATTACAGTGGAATATCTGTATTAATAGGTATAGAATGAACACACAGCGGTCAGTGTATATATATATATATAATTACAGTGGAATATCTGTACTAATAGGTATAGAATGGACACACAGCGGTCAGTGTATATATATATATATATAATTACAGTGGAATATCTATACTAATAGGTATAGAATGGACACACAGCGGTCAGTGTGTATATATATATAATTACAGTGGAATATCTGTACTAATAGGCATAGAATGGACACACAGCGGTCAGTGTGTATATATATATAATTAAAGTGAATATCTGTACTAATAGGTATAGAATGGACACACAGCGGTCAGTGTATATATATATATATAATTACAGTGGAATATCTGTACTAATAGGTATAGAATGGACACACAGCGGTCAGTGTGTATATATATATATATATAATTACAGTGGAATATCTGTACTAATAGGTATAGAATGGACACACAGCGGTCAGTGTGTATATATATATATATAATTACAGTGGAATATCTGTACTAATAGGAATAGAATGGACACACAGCGGTCAGTGTATATATATATATATATATAATTACAGTGGAATATCTGTACTAATAGGAATAGAATGGACACACAGCGGTCAGTGTATATATATATATAATTACAGTGGAATATCTGTACTAATAGGCATAGAATGGACACACAGCGGTCAGTGTATATATATATATGTAATTACAGTGGAATATCTGTACTAATAGGTATAGAATGGACACACAGCGGTCAGTGTGTATATATATATATATATATAATTACAGTGGAATATCTGTACTAATAGGTATAGAATGGACACACAGCGGTCAGTGTGTATATATATATATAATTACAGTGGAATATCTGTACTAATAGGAATAGAATGGACACACAGCGGTCAGTGTATATATATATAGATTACAGTGGAATATCTGTACTAATAGGCATAGAATGGACACACAGCGGTCAGTGTGTATATATATATATATAATTACAGTGGAATATCTGTACTAATAGGTATAGAATGGACACACAGCGGTCAGTGTATATATATATATATATAATTACAGTGGAATATCTGTACTAATAGGAATAGAATGGACACACAGCGGTCAGTGTGTATATATATATATATATAATTACAGTGGAATATCTGTACTAATAGGTATAGAATGGACACACAGCGGTCAGTGTATATATATATATAATTACAGTGGAATATCTGTACTAATAGGTATAGAATGGACACACAGCGGTCAGTGTATATATATATAATTACAGTGGAATATCTGTACTAATAGGCATAGAATGGACACACAGCGGTCAGTGTATATATATATATAATTACAGTGGAATATCTGTACTAATAGGCATAGAATGGACACACAGCGGTCAGTGTATATATATATATAATTACAGTGGAATATCTGTACTAATAGGTATAGAATGGACACACAGCGGTCAGTGTATATATATAAATAATTACAGTGGAATATCTGTACTAATAGGAATATAATGGACACACAGCGGTCAGTGTATATATATATATATAATTACAGTGGAATATCTGTACTAATAGGCATAGAATGGACACACAGCGGTCAGTGTATATATATATAATTACAGTGGAATATCTGTACTAATAGGCATAGAATGGACACACAGCGGTCAGTGTATATATATATATAATTACAGTGGAATATCTGTACTAATAGGCATAGAATGGACACACAGCGGTCAGTGTATATATATATATAATTACAGTGGAATATCTGTTGTAATAGACATAGAATGGACACACAGTGGTCAGTGTATATATATGTAATTACAGTGGAATATCTGTACTAATAGGTGGTCAGTGTATATATATAATTATAATACTAATAGGTGGTCAGTGTATATATATATATATATAATTATAATACTAATAGGTGGTCAGTGTATATATATAATTATAATACTAATAGGTGGTCAGTGTATATATATATATATAATTATAATACTAATAGGTGGTCAGTGTATATATATATATATATAATTATAATACTAATAGGTGGTCAGTGTATATATATAATTATAATACTAATAGGTGGTCAGTGTATATATATATATAATTATAATACTAATAGGTGGTCAGTGTATATATATAATTATAATACTAATAGGTGGTCAGTGTATATATATAATTATAATACTAATAGGTGGTCAGTGTATATATATATATATATATATATAATTATAATACTAATAGGTGGTCAGTATATATATATAATTATAATACTAATAGGTGGTCAGTGTATATATATATATAATTATAATACTAATAGGTGGTCAGTGTATATATATAATTATAATACTAATAGGTGGTCAGTGTATATATATAATTATAATACTAATAGGTGGTCAGTGTATATATATATATATATAATTATAATACTAATAGGTGGTCAGTGTATATATATAATTATAATACTAATAGGTGGTCAGTGTATATATATAATTATAATACTAATAGGCGGTCAGTGTATATATATATAATTATAATACTAATAGGTGGTCAGTGTATATATATATAATTATAATACTAATAGGCGGTCAGTGTATATATATATAATTATAATACTAATAGGCGGTCAGTGTATATATATATAATTATAATACTAATAGGTGGTCAGTGTATATATATAATTATAATACTAATAGGTGGTCAGTGTATATATATATATAATTATAATACTAATAGGTGGTCAGTGTATATATATAATTATAATACTAATAGGTGGTCAGTGTATATATATAATTATAATATTAATAGGTGGTCAGTGTATATATATAATTATAATACTAATAGGCGGTCAGTGTATATATATATAATTATAATACTAATAGGCGGTCAGTGTATATATATATAATTATAATACTAGTAGGCGGTCAGTGTATATATATATATAATTATAATACTAATAGGCGGTCAGTGTATATATATAATTATAATACTAATAGGTGGTCAGTATATATATATAATTATAATATTAATAGGTGGTCAGTGTATATATATAATTATAATACTAATAGGTGGTCAGTGTATATATATATATATATAATTATAATACTAATAGGTGGTCAGTGTATATATATATATATATATAATTATAATACTAATAGGTGGTCAGTGTATATATATAATTATAATACTAATAGGTGGTCAGTGTATATATATATAATTATAATACTAATAGGCGGTCAGTGTATATATATATAATTATAATACTAATAGGTGGTCAGTATATATATATAATTATAATACTAATAGGTGGTCAGTGTATATATATAATTATAATACTAATAGGCGGTCAGTGTATATATATATAATTATAATACTAATAGGCGGTCAGTGTACATATATATATAATTATAATATTAATAGGCGGTCAGTGTACATATATATATAATTATAATACTAATAGGCGGTCAGTGTATATATATATAATTATAATACTAATAGGCGGTCAGTGTATATATATATAATTATAATACTAATAGGCGGTCAGTGTATATATATAATTATAATACTAATAGGTGGTCAGTGTATATATATAATTATAATACTAATAGGTGGTCAGTGTACATATATATATAATTATAATGTTAATAGGCGGTCAGTGTACATATATATATAATTATAATACTAATAGGCGGTCAGTGTATATATATATAATTATAATACTAATAGGTGGTCAGTGTATATATATATAATTATAATATTAATAGGTGGTCAGTGTATATATATAATTATAATACTAATAGGCGGTCAGTGTACATATATATATATAATTATAATACTAATAGGTGGTCAGTATATATATATAATTATAATACTAATAGGTGGTCAGTGTATATATATAATTATAATACTAATAGGTGGTCAGTGTATATATATATATAATTATAATATTAATAGGCGGTCAGTGTATATATATATAATTATAATACTAATAGGTGGTCAGTGTATATATATAATTATAATACTAATAGGTGGTCAGTGTATATATATATATAATTATAATATTAATAGGCGGTCAGTGTATATATATATAATTATAATACTAATAGGTGGTCAGTGTATATATATATATAATTATAATATTAATAGGCGGTCAGTGTATATATATATAATTATAATACTAATAGGTGGTCAGTGTATATATATATAATTATAATACTAATAGGTGGTCAGTGTATATATATAATTATAATACTAATAGGTGGTCAGTATATATATATAATTATAATACTAATAGGTGGTCAGTGTATATATATAATTATAATACTAATAGGTGGTCAGTGTATATATATAATTATAATATTAATAGGTGGTCAGTGTACATATATATATATAATTATAATACTAATAGGCGGTCAGTGTATATATATAATTATAATACTAATAGGCGGTCAGTGTATATATATAATTATAATACTAATAGGCGGTCAGTGTATATATATAATTATAATATTAATAGGTGGTCAGTGTATATATATAATTATAATACTAATAGGTGGTCAGTGTATATATATATATATATAATTATAATACTAATAGGCGGTCAGTGTATATATATATATAATTATAATATTAATAGGCGGTCAGTGTATATATATAATTATAATACTAATAGGCGGTCAGTGTACATATATATATAATTATAATACTAATAGGCGGTCAGTGTACATATATATATAATTATAATATTAATAGGCGGTCAGTGTATATATATAATTATAATACTAATAGGCGGTCAGTGTATATATATAATTATAATACTAATAGGTGGTCAGTGTATATATATATATAATTATAATACTAATAGGTGGTCAGTGTATATATATATATATAATTATAATACTAATAGGCGGTCAGTGTATATATATATATATAATTATAATACTAATAGGCGGTCAGTGTATATATATATAATTATAATACTAATAGGTGGTCAGTGTATATATATAATTACAATACTAATAGGCGGTCAGTGTATATATATAATTATTATACTAATAGGCGGTCAGTGTATATATATATAATTATAATACTAATAGGCGGTCAGTGTATATATATAATTATAATACTAATAGGTGGTCAGTGTATATATATAATTATAATACTAATAGGTGGTCAGTGTACATATATATATATAATTATAATACTAATAGGCGGTCAGTGTATATATATAATTATAATACTAATAGGTGGTCAGTGTATATATATAATTATAATACTAATAGGCGGTCAGTGTATATATATAATTATAATACTAATAGGTGGTCAGTGTATATATATATAATTATAATACTAATAGGCGGTCAGTGTATATATATATATTATAATACTAATAGGTGGTCAGTGTATATATATATATAATTATAATACTAATAGGCGGTCAGTGTATATATATATATAATTATAATACTAATAGGCGGTCAGTGTATATATATATATTATAATACTAATAGGCGGTCAGTGTACATATATATATAATTATAATACTAATAGGTGGTCAGTGTATATATATAATTATAATACTAATAGGTGGTCAGTGTATATATATATATATAATTATAATACTAATAGGCGGTCAGTGTACATATATATATAATTATAATACTAATAGGTGGTCAGTGTATATATATAATTATAATACTAATAGGCGGTCAGTGTATATATATATAATTATAATACTAATAGGTGGTCAGTGTATATATATATATAATTATAATACTAATAGGTGGTCAGTGTATATATATATATATAATTATAATACTAATAGGCGGTCAGTGTATATATATAATTATAATACTAATAGGTGGTCAGTGTATATATATAATTATAATACTAATAGGCGGTCAGTGTACATATATATATAATTATAATACTAATAGGTGGTCAGTGTATATATATATAATTATAATACTAATAGGCGGTCAGTGTATATATATATATATAATTATAATACTAATAGGTGGTCAGTGTATATATATAATTATAATACTAATAGGTGGTCAGTGTATATATATAATTATAATACTAATAGGTGGTCAGTGTACATATATATATATAATTATAATACTAATAGGCGGTCAGTGTATATATATAATTATAATACTAATAGGCGGTCAGTGTATATATATAATTATAATACTAATAGGCGGTCAGTGTATATATATATAATTATAATACTAATAGGCGGTCAGTGTATATATATAATTATAATACTAATAGGTGGTCAGTGTACATATATATATATAATTATAATACTAATAGGTGGTCAGTGTATATATATAATTATAATACTAATAGGTGGTCAGTGTATATATATAATTATAATACTAATAGGTGGTCAGTGTACATATATATATATAATTATAATACTAATAGGCGGTCAGTGTATATATATAATTATAATACTAGTAGGCGGTCAGTGTACATATATATATAATTATAATACTAATAGGTGGTCAGTGTATATATATAATTATAATACTAATAGGTGGTCAGTGTATATATATAATTATAATACTAATAGGCGGTCAGTGTATATATATAATTATAATACTAATAGGTGGTCAGTGTATATATATATAATTATAATACTAATAGGTGGTCAGTGTATATATATAATTATAATACTAATAGGCGGTCAGTGTATATATATAATTATAATACTAATAGGTGGTCAGTGTATATATATAATTATAATACTAATAGGCGGTCAGTGTATATATATAATTATAATACTAATAGGTGGTCAGTGTATATATATAATTATAATACTAATAGGTGGTCAGTGTATATATATATAATTATAATACTAATAGGCGGTCAGTGTATATATATATATTATAATACTAATAGGTGGTCAGTGTATATATATATAATTATAATACTAATAGGCGGTCAGTGTATATATATAATTATAATACTAATAGGTGGTCAGTGTATATATATAATTATAATACTAATAGGTGGTCAGTGTATATATATATAATTATAATACTAATAGGCGGTCAGTGTATATATATAATTATAATACTAATAGGCGGTCAGTGTATATATATAATTATAATACTAATAGGTGGTCAGTGTATATATATAATTATAATACTAATAGGTGGTCAGTGTACATATATATATATAATTATAATACTAATAGGTGGTCAGTGTATATATATAATTATAATACTAATAGGTGGTCAGTGTATATATATATAATTATAATATTAATAGGTGGTCAGTGTATATATATAATTATAATACTAATAGGTGGTCAGTGTATATATATATATATAATTATAATACTAATAGGTGGTCAGTGTATATATATAATTATAATACTAATAGGTGGTCAGTGTATATATATATAATTATAATACTAATAGGCGGTCAGTGTATATATATATAATTATAATACTAATAGGTGGTCAGTGTATATATATATAATTATAATACTAATAGGCGGTCAGTGTATATATATAATTATAATACTAATAGGCGGTCAGTGTATATATATAATTATAATACTAATAGGTGGTCAGTGTATATATATAATTATAATACTAATAGGCGGTCAGTGTATATATATAATTATAATACTAATAGGTGGTCAGTGTATATATATATAATTATAATACTAATAGGCGGTCAGTGTATATATATATATTATAATACTAATAGGTGGTCAGTGTATATATATATATAATTATAATACTAATAGGCGGTCAGTGTATATATATATATAATTATAATACTAATAGGCGGTCAGTGTATATATATATATTATAATACTAATAGGTGGTCAGTGTATATATATAATTATAATACTAATAGGCGGTCAGTGTATATATATAATTATAATACTAATAGGTGGTCAGTGTATATATATATAATTATAATACTAATAGGCGGTCAGTGTATATATATATATTATAATACTAATAGGTGGTCAGTGTATATATATATATAATTATAATACTAATAGGCGGTCAGTGTATATATATATATAATTATAATACTAATAGGCGGTCAGTGTATATATATATATAATTATAATACTAATAGGCGGTCAGTGTATATATATATATATATATAATATTAATAGGCGGTCAGTGTATATATATAATTATAATACTAATAGGCGGTCAGTGTATATATATATAATTATAATACTAATAGGCGGTCAGTGTATATATATATAATTATAATATTAATAGGTGGTCAGTGTACATATATATATAATTATAATACTAATAGGCGGTCAGTGTATATATATAATTATAATACTAATAGGCGGTCAGTGTATATATATAATTATAATACTAATAGGTGGTCAGTGTATATATATAATTATAATACTAATAGGCGGTCAGTGTATATATATAATTATAATACTAATAGGCGGTCAGTGTATATATATATAATTATAATACTAATAGGCGGTCAGTGTATATATATATAATTATAATACTAATAGGCGGTCAGTGTATGGCAGACAATAGACTAGTAAATAATAAATACAGTTATATTACTGATTCCCTCAGCACATAGTACTGATCAGACCAATACAATAGTCCTAGTCATGTGATCACCGGTAGGAATTATAGTATTATATTATATTATATTATTATTATTACTGTCTGGGTTATTTACTTACTTTTACATTATTCCATATAATAATAATAATAATAATAATAATGATAACCCTAATTCTGTCTGGTGAATTAACCCCTCTGAGGCTCATGTGCGGAGACCATTTAGTTTACGGAACAGAAATGAAGGGGTTAAAGATCCCGTTTCCCTGGAATCTCCCTGGTCCTTCCGGTGCGTGTTAGTGAATTGCGCTTTAGTCGTATTAACCCCTTGAGTGCCACAGACCTACCCAACGCGACGCAGTGCAGCCTCTCTGTCACATGTCTCCTGTGAGCTAGGGGCCGGCTGTGGGAGGGTTAATTCGGGTGCTTGTGGTCACACAGGACTGGACAGGAAAGGGTTAGTAGAGAGACCGACTTTCACCGTGTGATGTGGGAATATTTATATTTATTTACATTATACGACTAATAATTACATCAATTTCTACTTCTACTGATGTATAAACCTATATATTATATCATACTGATTTATATTATATACTTTATATTTATACTGATTTATACTTATATTAATACTGATATTTATACTGAT
>JBBDGT010000354.1:0-40000 GCA_037306005.1 Rhinophrynus dorsalis | reverse complement strand
ACACCTCCAATAAATACACTAGATAGATATAGTATACATGCACCATTACACCTCCAATAAATACACTATATATATATATAGTATACATTCACCATTACACCTCCAATAAATACACTAGATATATATAGTATACATGCACCATTACACCTCCAATAAATACACTAGATATATATAGTATACTAGCAATGTGGGACAGCGTTGCCAGTCATATTATTTACACAGAGAGACATTGTGTGAAACAGAAATATGCAGTGTTACAGACACGCACTTAAAGAGACAGAGCGTGTCACACACTGTGAAACGCATACATACAGAGAGACACACACATACATGACGTATGTCACATATGTAGACAGTGTGTGACAGACGCAGTAGTGATGTAGATATGCTGATAAGAGTTGTAAAAAATGTTTTAATTGCAGCTCTTCAGCTTGATGAATAAGGCCCTGTATCCTTACAGTTGAAGTGAGTGTGCTGTGTTACTTCATGAATAAGGCCCTGTATCCTTACAGTTGTAGTGAGTGTGCTATGTTACTTGGTGAACAAGGTCCTGTATCCTTACAGTTGAAGTGAGTGTACTGTGTTACTTGATGAATAAGACCCTGTATACTTACAGGTGAAGTGAGTGTGCTGTGTTACTTGATGAATAAGGCCCTGTATCATTACAGTTGAAGTGAGTGTGCTGTATTACTTCATTAATAAGGCCCTGTATCCTTACAGTTGAAGTGAGTGTGCTGTGTTACTTGATTAATAAGGCCCTGTATCCTTACAGTTGAAGTGAGTGTGCTGTGTTACTTGATTAATAAGGCCCTGTATCCTTACAGTTGAAGTGAGTGTACTGTATTACTTAATGAATAAGGCCCTGTATCCTTACAGTTGAAGTGAGTGTGCTGTGTTACTTGGTGAATAAGAGCCTGTATCCTTAAAGTTGAAGTGAGTGTGCTGTGTTACTTGATGAATAAGGTCTTGTATCCTTACAGTTGAAGTGAGTGTGCTATGTACTTGGTGAAGGTCACAGTGAGTAAAAGAATAATTTAGATTACAGCAGTGGATACTGTAGTACATTTGAAGAAATAGGTTGGCAGACAGAGGGTTAAGTGACAGATGCAGTGATAGATAATGTAATAGTGATGTGGGAGTAAAATGGTGAGATTGGGACTATGGATGAATGGCAAGGGGATAGGTGAGTGGGGATGACAAGGGAGGAGGAGATGAGAGATTGAGGAGAAGAGGGACAGTGAAGTGTTACAGTAAAGTAATGGGTGAGGGGGAGAAATGACTATACATAGACAGTGAAGTAGACATGAAATACAGGGCTGTAGGGTTACTGCATTATACAGACATAGTGTAGCAGTTGGTTGGAGTGAAGCACTTTAACTCTGAGTGTGAGAGAGGTACACAACACATTGCTGTGTAATGAGCTGTATAGTCCTCTGGCAGTGAAAGGGTTAAGTGACACATGTTGGGCGCTTATAGACTATGTGGGACGGCATTGGCCATCATGTTATGACCGTTGGGCGCACGTGTGTGTGTGTGTGTGTGTGTGTGAAATGTAGACACACTGATATATGCAACACACAGGCAGACACATACACACAGTGAGCGGCAGAGACATTAAAAAGACATGCACACACACACCGGAGATGCACACATGCACACAAATATGTAGCAGAGATATATACACACACACAACATATATGCGCAGAAACACATGCACGCATGAGTTGTGCACCCCTCTGGCACTCAAATGGTTAAGTTATAGAGAGGCATGTCAGAGTTAAATAGCAGTGGGAAGTGTATTCATACCTGGGAACTTTGATTTGTGTTGTCTCTGGAGGGGAGTTATGTGGTGCTGATGTGTAGAGACAAATGGGGCAATTTGGGTTAAAGGGGGTGGGGCTTAATCGCGAGTAGGGGGCGGGGCTTAAGAGAAATGTTGAAAAGTGCTAGTAATAGGCTGGGGAAGGAGGAGAAGTGGGAGGGAAATGCAAGTTTACAGTGTGAGGGGTTTGAACACACTCCCTGAGGGGTAAAGCTTGATACACAACCCTGTGGCAGTCAGTGGGTTAAGTGTGTACCTCATGCCTGTCTGTCCTGTGTGTTGTATGGCAAATGATGACAGTGAAGAAATAAGTGAGCAATGAGGACCTACCTTAACCCTTTGAGTGCCATTTTGTTCCTCAGTGGCTGTAGTACAGGTCCTGCAGAGGCCACTGGGAGTCAAGGTGAGTGACTGTGTGTCAGCCATATTTCTTTCTGGCTTTTGTGTGTGTGAGTGGGGCATTTGTGTGTGTGAGTGGGGCATGTGTGTGTGTGCGTGGTGCATGTATGTGTGTGTGTGGTGCTGTGTGAGTGGGTCATGTGCCCCACTCACGCAGCACCACACACACGTGCCCCACTCACACACACAAATGCCCCACTCACACACACACAGCACCACACACACAAAAGCCAGAAAGAAATATGGCTGACACACAGTCACTCACCCTGACTCCCAGTGGCCTCAGCAGGACCTGTACTACAGCCACTGAGGAACAAAATGGCACTCAAAGGGTTAATGTAGGTCCTCATTGCTCAATTACTTCTTCACTGTCATCATTTGCCATACAACACACAGGACAGACAGGCATGAGGTACACACTTAACCCACTGACTGCCACAGGGTTGTGTATCAAGCTTTACCCCTCAGGGAGTGTGTTCAAACCCCTCACACTGTAAACTTGCATTTCCCTCCCACTTCTCCTCCTTCCCCAGCCTATTACTAGCACTTTTCAACATTTCTCTTAAGCCCCGCCCCCTACTCGCGCTTAAGCCCCACCCCCTTTTAACCCAAATTGCCCCATTGCTCTCTCCACATCAGCACCACATGAGGGACTCCACAAGTAAAAGTTCCCAGGTATTACACACACATGCACCAAACACACACACAAAGCCAGAAAGAAATATGGCTGACACACAGTCACTCACCCTGACTCCCAGTGGCCTCTGCAGGACCTGTAGTACAGCCACTGAACGGTGCTGCATCACCAGGGGAACAAAATGGCACTCAAAGGGTTATGGTAGGTCCTCATTGCTGAATTACTTCTTCACTGTCATCATTTGCCATACAACACACAGGACAGACAGCCATCAGGTACACACTTAACCCACTGACTGCCACAGGGTTGTGTATCAAGTTTTACCCCTCAGGGAGTGTGTTCAACCCCCTCACACTGTAAACTTGCATTTCCCTCCCACTTCTCCTCCTTCCCCAGCCTATTACTAACACTTTTCCACATTTCTCTTAAGCACCGCCCCTACTCACGATTAAGCCCCACCCACTTTTAACCCAAATTGCCCCATTGCTCTCTCCACATCAGCACCACATGAGGGACTCCACAAGTAAAAGTTCCCAGGTATTACACACACATATACACTCACACAGCACCAAACACACACAAAGCCAGAAAGAAATATGGCTGACACACAGTCACTCACCCTGACTCCCAGTGGCCTCAGCAGGACCTGTACTACAGCTACTGAAGGGTGCTACAGCACCAGGGGAACAAAATGGCACTCAGAGGGTTAAAATAGGCCCTCATTGCTGAATTACTTCTTCACTGTCATCATTTGCCATGCAAGACACAGGACAGCCAGCCATCAGATTCACACTTAACCCAATGACTACCACAGGGTTGTGTATCAAGTTTTACCCCTCAGGGAGTGTGTTCAAACCCCTCACACTGTAAACTTGCATTTCCCTCCCACTTCTCCTCCTTCCCCAGCCTATTACTAGCACTTTTCCACATTTATGTTAAGCCCCGCCCCTACATGTGATTAAGTCCCGCCCACTTTTAACCCAGATTGCCCCATTGCTCTCTCCACATCAGCACCACATAACTCCCTTCCAGAGACAACACAAATCAAAGTTCCCAAGTATGAATACACTTCCCACTGCTATTTAACTCTCACATGCCTCTCTATACATTAACCATTTGAGTGCCAGAGGGGTGCACAACTCATGCACGCATGTGTTTCTGCGCATATATGTTGCGTGTGTGTGTGTACATCTCTGTTACATATTTGTGTGCATCTCCGGTATGTGTGTGCATGTCTCTGCCGCTCACTGTGTGTATGTGTCTGCCTGTGTGTTGCATATCTCTGTGTTTATCAGAGTGTCTACATTTCACACACGTGCGCCCAACACCGTCCCACATTGGTAGTGTATATATATAAGAGAGAAAACCTGCGTCCCCTGCCACACACACCCAGGGGTGGCTGTAAGGAACAGTTAGCCTGCCCCCCAACATCAGTCTTAACCTAGGCTGACCAGACCTCACCTTTAACTGGGGACGCATAGGAAAAATGCATACTGCAGGACTGCTTTCATTTCAGTGAAGTACTGCAAATGGCTATTTCCTATGTGTCCCCGTTAAAGGTGAGATCTGGTCAGCCTACCTTAACCCTGTGTCAGAGGGGTACGCATACATTGCAATGCGTTGCGTACCTCTCTGGCAGTCAGAGGGTTAGCCCTCTCCTCCACAACTCACCTACTGCTACATCACTTCTCTCCACTTACAACTCGTACAGTAAACAACTCATGGCACAATACTATAACCCACCAACCAGCAGCTCCCATTTTGCTGGGGAGCCACACATTGATCACTTCTTTCAAAGACACACTGGGACACTCAGAGTCAGCTGGGGAATAGGTTAGAACACAGATCTTCAGTTTCCATGCTAAGAACTGGGGCTGATGGACTCACTTTGTTTCAATTTAACCCTTTGAGTGCTATTGCAATGCCTTGGATACCTCTCTGGCACTCAGAGGGTTAAGCCCATTAACCCTTGGAGTACCAGAGATGATATGCAGCACATTGCTCTGCGTACCTCTGTCACTCAAAGGGTTAATATATGTTTGGAAAGCTTCCACATTTGGGTATTGTGCAGCCCACTCTTTCCTCACAAGTGGCCCACAGGGTTAAACTGATTTCTTTGAAAATGTCCATTGATTTCAATGAGACTATTAATTCCATGAATTCCACAATGCATACACATTGCCAAAGCAACACGTTGGGGGCCATTGTAGCATTCAAGGGGTTAAAGCCCCATTTATGTCAATACGATTTTCCTGAATTTTCAATTCAAACCTATGGTGTCAGTTTTTTTTGGAGTTGCACCCTTTATCTTGATACATAAGGCCCATACAATTATCCTCTTACCTCACTAATCTAAACCCATTTATACTTTTGGCTCTTGCAGCAGCTGACTGTGCACTGTGATCTGTGAGGCTGATGTACTAACACAAAGAGGAACAATTCATCCGTACCATACAGAACAAATACAATGCTTTGCTGACCTCTCTAGCGTTGAAGACGTTAAAACGCCCATTTAAATAAATGGGTATTGTTCCCTGTACTGCTGTTACTTTTCCACAAAATTGCACCACTTTCCTTAGTATATGAGCCTTCCTGTTTTGAAGCCTATTAACTGTTAGGGGTCCCTCTATTGATCCCTTGCCTACTGCCCTTGGACAAATAATCCGGTTCTGTCCCAGCCGACCACCACGGCCCACTAATGCAAGGAGCGCCCAACATGTGTCACATATTCCTTTCACTGCTAGAGGACTATACAACTCATTACACAGCAATGTGTTGTGTACCTCTCTCACACTCAGAGTTAAAGTGCTTCACTCCAACCAACTGCTACACTAGGTCTGTATAATGCAGTAACCCTATAGCCCTGTATTTCATGTCTACTTCACTGTCTATGTATAGTCATTTCTCCCCCTCACCCATTACTTTACTGTAACACTTCACTGTCCCTCTTCTCCTCAATCTCTCATCTCCTCCTCCCTTGCCATCCCCACTCACCTATCCCCTAGCCATTCATCCATAGTCCCAATCTCGCCATTTTACTCCCACATCACTATTACATTATCTATCACTGCATCTGTCTGTAAGACAGCACACTGACTTCAACTGTAAGGATGCAGGGCCTTATTCATCAAGTAAGACAGCACACTGACTTCAACTGTAAGGATGCAGGGCCTTATTCATCAAGTAAGACAGCACACTGACTTCAACTGTAAGGATGCAGGGCCTTATTCATCAAGTAAGACAGCACACTGACTTCAACTGTAAGGATGCAGGGCCTTATTCATCAAGTAAGACAGCACACTGACTTCAGCTGTAAGGATGCAGGGCCTTATTCATCAAGTAAGACAGCACACTGACTTCAGCTGTAAGGATGCAGGGCCTTATTCATCAAGTAAGACAGCACACTCACTTCAGTTGTAAGGATACAGGGCCTTATTCACCAAGTAAGACAGCACACTCACTTCAACTGTAAGGATACAGGGCCTTATTCACCAAGTAACACAGTACACTCACTTCAACTGTAAGGATACAGGGTCTTATTCACCAGGTAACACAGCACACTCACTTCAACTGTAAGGATTCAGGGCCTTATTCATCAAACTGAAGAGCTGCAATTAAAACATTTTTTACAAATCTTATCAGCATATCTACATCACCACTGCGTCTGTCACACACTGTCTACATATGTGACATACGTCCATGTATGTGTGTGTCTCTCTGTAGGTATGCGTTTCACAGTGTGTGACACGCTCTGTCTCTTTAAGTGCGTGTCTGTAACACTGCATATTTCTGTTTCACACAATGTCTCTCTGTGTAAATAATATGACGGGCAACGCCGTCCCACATTGCTAGTACACTATAAACACACTACAGATTGACCTTTAACTGTACAATAAACACACTACAGATTCACCAATAAATACACTACAAATACACTACAGATTGACCATTAACTGTGCAATATTAATACACTACAAATACACTACAGATTCACCATTAAATGTACAATATTAATACACTACAAATACACTACAGACTCACCATTAAATGTACAATATTAATACACTACAAATACACTACAGATTCACCATTAAACGTACAATAAATATACTACAGATTCACCATTAAATGTAAAATATTAATACACTACAAATACAGTACAGATTCACCATTAAACGTACAATAAATACACTACAAATACACTACAGACTCACCATTAAATGTAAAATATTAATACACTACAAATACACTACAGATTCACCATTAAATGTACAATATTAATACACTACAAATACACTACAGATTCACCATTAAATGTAAAATATTAATACACTACAAATACACTACAGATTCACCAGTAAATGTTCGATAAATACACTATAAATACACTACAGATTCACCAATACATTTTTAATAAATACACTGCAGATTCACTATTAAAAGTACAATAAGTATGCTAAACTACTCTACAGATTCAACCATTAAATGTACATTATTAATACACTACAAATACAGTACAGATTCACCATTAAACGTACAATAAATATACTACAGATTTACCATTAAATGTGAAATATTATTACACTACAAATACAGTACAGATTCACCATTACATGTACAATATTAATACACTAAAAATACAATACAAATTCACCATTAAACGTACAATAAATACACTACAGATTCACCATTAAATGTACAACATTAATACACTACAAATACAGTACAGACTCACCATTAAATGTACAATATTAATACACTACAAATACACTACAGATTCACCATTTAATGTACAATATTATTACACTACAAATACACTACAGACTCACCATTAAATGTACAATATTAATACACTACAAATACAGTACAAATTCACCAATAAACGTACAATAAATACACTACAGACTCACCATTAAATGTAAAATATTAATACACTACAAATACACTACAGATTCACCATTAAATGTACAATATCAATACACTACAAATACAGTACAGATTCACCATTAAATGTACAATATTAATACACTACAAATACAGTACAGATTCACCATTAAATGTACAATATCAATACACTATAAATACACTACAGATTCACCATTAAATGTAAAATATTAATACACTACAAATACACTACAGATTCACCATTAAATGTAAAATATTAATACACTACAAATACACTACAGATTCACCATTAAATGTACAATATCAATACACTACAAATACAGTACAGATTCACCATTAAATGTACAATATTAATACACTACAAATACAGTACAGACTCACCATTAAATGTACAATTTTAATACACTACAGACTCACCATTAAATGTACATTATTAATACACTACAAATACACTACAGACTCACCATTAAATGTTCGATAAATACACTATAAATACACTACAGATTCACCAATAAATTTTTAATAAATACACTGCAGATTCACTATTAAAAGTACAATAAATATGCTAAACTACTCTACAGACTCAACCATTAAATGTACAATATTAATACACTACAAATACAGTACAGACTCACCATTACATGTACATTATTAATACACTACAAATACACTACAGATTCACCATTAATTGTACAATATTAATACACTACAAATACACTACAGATTCACCATTAAATGTACAATATTAATACACTACAAATACACTACAGACTCACCATTAAATGTACAATATTAATACACTACAAATACAGTACAGATTCACCATTAAACGTACAATAAATACACTACAAATACACTACAGATTTACCATTAAATGTGAAATATTATTACACTACAAATACACTACAGACTTACCATTACATGTACAATATTAATACACTAAAAATACAGTACAAATTCACCATTAAACGTACAATAAATACACTACAGATTCACCATTAAATGTACAATATTATTACACTACAGATTCACCATTAAATGTACAATATTAATACACTACAAATACACTACAGATTCACCATTAAATGTACAATATTAATACTCTATAGATTCACCATTAAATGTACAATATTAATACACTACAAATACAGTACAGAGTCACCATTAAACGTACAATAAATACACTACAGATTCACCATTAAATGTGAAATATTAATACACTACAAATACAGTACAGATTCACCATTAAACGTACAATAAATACACTACAGATTCACCATTAAATGTGAAATATTAATACACTACAAATATAGTACAGATTCACCATTAAATATACAATATTAATACACTACAAATGACTATTACTGTATATAAGGATATTGTATTGCTGTATATATGAATTACTGTATACAAGGAGTATTGTATTACCAAATGTAAGAATTATTACTGTATATAAGAATGACTGTATTACTGTATGTAAGGATTATTACAGTATATAAAGATTGTTGTATTACTGTATATAAGAATAACTGTATATAAGGATTGTTGTATAATCACCTATCAGGATTATTGTATTACTGTATATAAGGACTACTGTATAATCACATATAAGGATTTTTATTTTAGTGTATATTATGATTTTTACTGGATATAAGGATTATTGTATTACGGTAAATAAGGATTACTGTGTAACCATATATAAGGATTATTGTATAACTGCATATAATGATTATTGTATTATTGTATTACTGTATATAAGAATTATTGTATTATTGCATATAATGATTATTGTATTACTGTATATAAGGATTATTGTATAACAACATATAATAATTATAGTATTATTGTATATTATTGTATAACTGTATATAATGATTATTGTATTACTGTATATGTGGATTACTGTATAACCACATATAAGGGATATTGTGCTACTGTATATAAGCATTATTGTATTACTGTATGTAAGCATTATTGTAAAAACCATAAATAATGATTATTGTATTACTGTATATAAGGATTATTTTATTACTGTATATAAGGATTTATATATTGCTGTATATAAGGATTATTGCATAACCATATATAAGGATTATTGTATTACTGTGTATAAGGATTATTGTATAACCACATATAAGGATTATTGCATTACTGTATATAAGGATTATTACTGTATATAGGGATAACTGTATTACTGCTTGTAAGGATTATTGTATAACCACATATAAGAATTAATGTATTGCTCTGTAGAAGGATCATTATTGTATTATTGCATTTAATGATTAGTGTATTATTGTATAAATGGATTATTGTATTCCCGTGTATAAGAATTATTGTATAACCACATCTAAGGATTATTGTATAACCACATATAAGGATTATTGTATTACTGTATATATGGATTATTACTGTATATAAGTATTTCTGTAAATAAGAATTATTGTATTACTGTATGTAAGCATTATTGTATAACCACATATAAGGATTATTGTATTACGTGTATATAATGATTATTGTATTATTGTGTTTAAGGATTGTTTTATACCTGTATATAATAATTGTATTATTCTGTATAAGGATTATTACTGCATATAGGGATTATTGTATTGCTGTATATAATGGTTAGTGTATAACCACATATAAGGATTGTTGTGTTACTGTGTATAATGATTATTGTATAATAACATATAAGAATTATTGTTTTACTATGTATAAGGATTATTGTATAATCACATATAAGGATTATTTTATTAGTATATAAAAGGATTATTGTATAACTACATATGATTACTGTATTACTGTATATAAGGATTATTGTATTTCTGTATGTAAGAGTTATTGTGATAATGTATATATAGAGATTATTTTATACCCACATATAAGGATTATTGTATAACTGCATATAATGATTATGGTATTATTGTATTGCTGTATATAAGCATTATTGTATAACCACATATAAGGGTTATTGTATTACTCTATAAAAGGATTATTGTATGGCTGTATAAAGGAATGATTGTATAACCACATATAAGGGTTATTGTATTACTCTATAAAAGGATTATTGTATGACTGTATAAAGGAATGATTATATCCTATATAATAATTCGTTAGGATGTTTGTCATGGTGCAGTCCTGGGTAGTATAGACTGCACACGTTCGGCCAGTCTCTACTGCACATGATTGCATCGCGTGAGTGAGGCGACGCTGGACTGCACCGTGTGGAGCAGTGAGGTAGCGGCCTCTTAACCCTTTGAGTGCCAGAGGGGTATGCAATGCATTGCAAAGCAATGTATTGCGTACTTCTCTGGCACTCAAAAGGTTTACATTACCCGGACCTTGGCCCATGTACACGGGCTTTTACACTAGTAACCACATATAAGGGTTATTGTATTACTCTAAATAAGGATTATTGTATGGCTGTATAAAGGGATGATTATATAACCACATAAAATGATTATTGTATTACTGTATATTAAGATTATTGTATAACTGTGTATAATGATTATTGTATTACTGTATAGCAAGATTATTGTATAACTGTGTATAATGATTATTGTATTATTGTATATAAGGGTTATTGTATTACAGCATATAAGGATTATTATATTGCTGTATATGAGGATTAGTGTATTACCACATATTAGGATTATTGTATTACTGTATATAAGAAGTATTGTATTTTATATAAAATTATTGTAAAACCACATATAATGATTATGGTATTATTGTATATAAGGATTTTTGTATAACCACATATAAGGATTATTGTATTACTGTATATAAGGAATATTGTGTAACTGCATCTAATTATTGTATATAAGGATTATTGTTTTGCTGTATATAAGCATTATTTGAAAGCCACATATAATGATTATCGCATTACTATATAGAAGGATTATTACTGTATATAAGAATTATTGTATTACTGTATATAGGAATTATTACTTTATATAAGGATTATTATGTTAATGTATATAAGGATTATTTCTGTAGATTATAATATTGTATATAAGGTTTATTCCTTTAAATAAGGATTATTGTATTACTGTATGTAAGTATTATTTCTGTATATTAGGATTACTTTATTGCTGTATAGAAGGATTACTACTGTATATAAATATTATTGTATTACTGTATATAAGGATTATTTTTAACCATACACAGGGATTATTGTATTACTGTATGTAATGATTTTATGACTGTATATAAGGATTATTACTGTATATAAGGAATTTTGTAATAATGTATTTAATTATTGTGTGTATATAAGGATTATTGTATTGCTATATTTAACGATTATTGTATTACAGTATATAAGGATTACTACTGTATATAAATATTATTGTATTACTGTATGTAAGGATTATTTTTTATCCATACACAGGGATTATTGTATTACTGTATGTTATGATTATTTTATGACTGTATATAAGGATTATTACTGTATATAAGGAATATTGTATTACTGTATGTAATGATTATTGTACGTATATAAGGATTATTGTATTACTGTAAATAGGGATTATTACTGTATATAAGGATTATTGTATAACCACACATAATTATTATCGTATTACTGTGTATAAGGATTATTACTGTATATAAGGATTACTGTTTTTCTGTATATAAGGATTATTACTCTATATAAGGAATATTTTATTACTGTATATAATGATTACTGTATTACCGTATATAAGGTTTATTACTGTCTATAATGATTACTGTATTTATGTATATAAGGATTATTACGGTATATAAGGATTATTCTATAACCACACAAGGATTCTTGTATTATTGTATATAAGGAATCTTGTATAACCACACATAAGGATTATTGTATTACTGTATATAAGGATTATTACTGTATATAAGGAATATTTTATTACTGTATATAATGATTACTGTATTACTGTATATAAGGATTATTACTGTCTATAACGATTACTGTATTTCTGTATATAAGGATTATTACGGTATATAAGGATTATTCTATAACCACACAAGGATTCTTGTATTATTGTATATAAGGATTCTTGTATAACCACACATAAGGATTATTGTATTACTGTATATAAGGATTATTACTGTATATAAGGAATATTTTATTACTGTATATAATGATTACTGTATTACTGTATATAAGGATTATTACTGTCTATAACGATTACTGTATTTCTGTATATAAGGATTATTACTGTATATAAGGATTCTTGTATAACCACACATAAGGATTATTGTATTACTGTATATAAGGATTACTGGAACATTTTAATTTAAATAATTCTACTGTAGAGGTGCTTTTAAGATTTGAAATAAGAATTTTACATTACTGAACAGTTTATTGGAGTATGACCAGGTTTTAGTACTACACTACACTATATGATTTAGTACTACACTACACTATATGATTTACTACAACACTATATGATATAGTACTACACTGTACTATATGATTTAGTACTAGACTACACTATATGATTTAGTACTACACTGTACTATATGATTTAGTACCAGACTACACTATATGATTTAGTACTACACTACACTATATGATTTAGTACTACACTATACTATATGATATAGTACTACACTACACTATATGATTTAGTACTAGACTACACTATATGATATAGTACTACACTACACTATATGATTTAGTACTAGACTACACTATATGATATAGTACTACACGACACTATATGATTTAGTACTACACTGTACTATATGATTTAGTACTACACTACACTATATGATATTGTACTACACTATACTATATCATTTAGTACTACACTACACTATATGATATAGCACTACACTACACTATATTATTTAGTACTACACTACAATATATGATATTGCACTACACTATACTATATAATTTAGTACTATACTATACGATTTAGTACTACACTGTATTATATGATATAGTACTGCACTATACTATATGATTTAGTACTACACTGTACTATATGATTTACTTCTACACTACACTATATAAATTTAGTACTACACTACACTATATGACTTAGTACTACACTATACTATATAATTTACAACTACACTACACTATATGATTTAGTACTACATTGTACTACATGATTTAGTACTGCACTATACTATATGATATAGTTCTACACTATACTATATAATTTAGTACTACACTACACTATATGATTTAGTACTACACTACACTATATGATATTGTACTACACTATACTATATAATTTAGTACTACACTATACTATATGATTTAATACTACACTGTACTATATGATTTAGTACTGCACTATACTATATGATTTAGTACTACACTGTACTATATGATTTACTTCTACACTACACTATATAAATTTAGTAGTACACTACACTATATGACTTAGTACTACACTATACTATATAATTTACAACTACTCTGTACTATATGATTTAGTACTACACTACACTATATGATTTAGTACTACATTGTACTACATGATTTACTACTACACTATACTATATAATTTAGTACTACACTACACTATATGATATAGTACTACACTACACTATATGATTTAGTACTAAAGTACACTATATGATTTAGTACTAAACTATACTATATGACTTAGTACTATACTATATGATTAGTACTACACTGTACTATATGATTTAGTACTACACTACACTATATGATATAGTACTACACTACACTATATGATTTAGTACTAAAGTACACTATATGATTTAGTACTAAACTATACTATATGACTTAGTACTACACTGTATGATTAGTACTACACTGTACTATATGATTTAGTACTACACTACACTAAATGATTAGTACTACACTGTACTATATGATTTAGTACTACACTACACTATATGATTAGTAATACACTACACTATATGATTTACTTCTTGTCACGGTTTGTTATGACTCTCAGACACAGAGTTAAGATAAAAACACAACTTTATTTAAAAGTTTAAAGGGATACCCTCGCGGGTTAACATACACATGTAACATATATCTTCAATATATTGTCATAGTGAGTAGTGGTATACAGAATATAAGACATGCACTACCGGCCTTGCCAATACCGGGTAAGTCAACCTTAGACTGGCAATGGATGGAATAGGCTCTACCGGCCTTGCCAATATACCGGGCAAGGCAGCCTGGGAGGCTAGCAACCGAGGAATAGGAGGCTCTACTGGCCTTGCCAGTATATACGGGCAAGGCAGCCTTGAGGCTGGCAACACGAGGGAATGAGGCTCTACCGGCCCTGCCAATATACCGGGCAAGGCAGCTTTGAGGCTGGCACAATGAGGAATGAGGCTCTACCGGCCCTGCCAATATACCGGGCTAGGCAGCCGTGAGACTGGTACAACGAGGAATGAGGCTCTACCGGCCTTGCCAATACTGGGTAAGGCAACCTAGACTGGCACAGGATGAAATAGGTTTTACCGGCCTTACCAATATACCGGGCAAGGCAGCCGTGAGACTGGCACAATGAGGAATGAGGTTCTACCTGCCTTGCCAATACCGGGTAAGGCAACCTAGACTGGCACAGGATGAAATAGGTTTTACCGGCCTTACCAATATACCGGGCAAGGCAGCCTGAAGGCTGCAAGTACTGGAACACAGACAGGAATGACCTCAGCGACTGACATAAGGTGTTGCTAGCCAGTCGCTTACGATGGACCAACAGAGGCCAGCTGGGTGTAAGATGTAGAGGACCCAGAAATAATGGAGCAAACCAGTACCCGCGTAATGGAGTTAGTCTCTAACGGTGCTGTAAGGAACGCAGAAAGCAGCCGGTTAACAAGGAGCGAACCAGTACCCACGTACTGGAGTTACACAATGTCTACTGGTTCTGTAAGGAACGCAGCAAGCAGCCGGTTAACATGGAGCGAACCAGTACCCGCGTACTGGAGTTACACAATCTCTACCGGTGCTGTAAGGAACGCAGCAAGCAGCCGGTTATACATGGAGCGAACCAGTACCCGCGTAATGGAGTTACACAATCTCTACCGGTGGTGTAAGGAACGCAGCAAGCAGGCGGTTAACATGGAGCGAACCAGTACCCGCGTACTGGAGTAACATAATATCTACCGGTGCTGTAAGGAACGCAACAACCAGCCGGTTAACATGGAGTGAACCAGTACCCACGTAATGGAGTTACACAATCTCTACCGGTGCTGTAAGGAACGCAACAACCAGCCGGTTAACATGGAGCGAACCAGTACCCGCGTACTGGAGTTACACAATCTCTACTGGTGCTGTAAGGAACGCAACAACCAGCCGGTTAACATGGAGCGAACCAGTACCCGCGTACTGGAGTTACACAATGTCTACCGGTGCTGTAAGGAACGCAACAACCAGCCGGTTAACATGGAGCGAACCAGTACCCGCGTACTGGAGTTACACAATCTCTACTGGTGCTGTAAGGAACGCAGAAAGCAGCCAGTGAACATGGAGCGAACCAGTACCTGCGTACTGGAGTTACACAATGTCTACCTGTGCTGTAAGGAATGCAGCAAGCAGCCGGTTAACATGGAGCGAACCAGTACCCGCGTACTGGAGTTACACAATCTCTACCGGTGCTGTAAGGAACGCAACAACCAGCCGGTTAACATGGAGTGAACCAGTACCCACGTAATGGAGTTACACAATCTCTACCGGTGCTGTAAGGAACGCAACAACCAGCCGGTTAACATGGAGCGAACCAGTACCCACGTAATGGAGTTACACAATCTCTACCGGTGCTGTAAGGAACGAAGAAAGCAGCCGGATAACATGGAGTGAACCAGTACCCACGTAATGGAGTTACACAATCTCTACCGGTGCTGTAAGGAACGCAGCAAGCAACCAGATATACACGGAGTGAACCAGTACCCGCGTACTAGAGTAACACAATCTCTACCGGTGCTGTAAGGAACGAAGAAAGCAACCGGTGAACATGGAGCGAACCAGTACCCGCGTACTGGAGTTACACAATCTCTACCGGTGCTGTAAGAAACGCAGCAAGCAGCCGGTTAACATGGAGCGAACCAGTACCCGCGTACTGGAGTTACACAATCTCTACCGGTGCTGTAAGGAACGCAGCAAGCAACCGGTTAACATGGAGCGAACCAGTACCCGCGTACTAGAGTAACACAATCTCTACCGGTGCTGTAAGGAACGCAGCAAGCAGCCGGTGAACATGGAGCGAACCAGTACCCGCGTACTGGAGTTACACAAACTCTACCGGTGCTGTAAGGAACGCAGCAAGCAGCCGGTGAACATGGAGCGAACCAGTACCCGCGTACTGGAGTTACACAATCTCTACCGGTGCTGTAAGGAACGCAGCAAGCAGCCGGTGAACATGGAGCGAACCAGTACCCGCGTACTGGAGTAACATAATATCTACCGGTGCTGTAAGGAACGCAGCAAGCAGCCGGTGAACATGGAGCGAACCAGTACCCGCGTACTGGAGTTACATAATCTCTACCGGTGCTGTAAGGAACGCAGCAAGCAGCCGGTGAACATGGAGCGAACCAGTACCCGCGTACTGGAGTTACATAATCTCTACCGGTGCTGTAAGGAACGCAGCAAGCAGCCGGTTAACATGGAGCGAACCAGTACCCGCGTAATGGAGTTACACAATCTCTACCGGTGCTGTAAGGAACGCAGCAAGCAACCGGTTAACATGGACGAACCAGTACCCGCGTACTGGAGTTACACAATCTCTACCGGTGCTGTAAGGAACGCAGCAAGCAGGCGGTTAACATGGAGCGAACCAGTACCCGCGTACTGGAGTTACACAATCTCTACCGGTGCTGTAAGGAATGCAGCAAGCAGGCGGTTAACATGGAGCGAACCAGTACCCGCGTACTGGAGTAACATAATATCTACCGGTGCTGTAAGGAACGCAGCAAGCAGCCGGTGAACATGGAGCGAACCAGTACCCGCGTACTGGAGTTACATAATCTCTACCGGTGCTGTAAGAAACGCAGCAAGCAGCTGGTGAACATGGAGCGAACCAGTACCCGCGTACTGGAGTTACACAATCTCTACCGGTGCTGTAAGGAACGCAGCAAGCAACCGGTTAACATGGAGCGAACCAGTACCCGCGTACTGGAGTTACACAATCTCTACCGGTGCTGTAAGGAACGCAGCAAGCAGCCGGTGAACATGGAGCGAACCAGTACCCGCGTACTGGAGTTACACAATCTCTACCGGTGCTGTAAGGAACGCAGCAAGCAGCCGGTGAACATGGAGCGAACCAGTACCCGCGTACTGGAGTAACATAATATCTACCGGTGCTGTAAGGAACGCAGCAAGCAGCCGGTGAACATGGAGCGAACCAGTACCCGCGTACTGGAGTTACATAATCTCTACCGGTGCTGTAAGGAACGCAGCAAGCAGCCGGTGAACATGGAGCGAACCAGTACCCGCGTACTGGAGTTACACAATCTCTACCGGTGCTGTAAGGAACGCAGCAAGCAGCCGGTGAACATGGAGCGAACCAGTACCCGCGTAATGGAGTTACACAATCTCTACCGGTGCTGTAAGGAACGCAGCAAGCAACCGGTTAACATGGACGAACCAGTACCCGCGTACTGGAGTTACACAATCTCTACCGGTGCTGTAAGGAACGCAGCAAGCAGCCGGTGAACATGGAGCGAACCAGTACCCGCGTACTGGAGTTACACAATCTCTACCGGTGCTGTAAGGAATGCAGCAAGCAGGCGGTTAACATGGAGCGAACCAGTACCCGCGTACTGGAGTAACATAATATCTACCGGTGCTGTAAGGAACGCAGCAAGCAGCCGGTGAACATGGAGCGAACCAGTACCCGCGTACTGGAGTTACATAATCTCTACCGGTGCTGTAAGAAACGCAGCAAGCAGCCGGTGAACATGGAGCGAACCAGTACCCGCGTACTGGAGTTACACAATCTCTACCGGTGCTGTAAGGAACGCAGCAAGCAACCGGTTAACATGGAGCGAACCAGTACCCGCGTACTGGAGTTACACAATCTCTACCGGTGCTGTAAGGAACGCAGCAAGCAGCCGGTGAACATGGAGCGAACCAGTACCCGCATACTGGAGTTACACAATCTCTACCGGTGCTGTAAGGAACGCAGCAAGCAGCCGGTGAACATGGAGCGAACCAGTACCCGCGTACTGGAGTAACATAATATCTACCGGTGCTGTAAGGAACGCAACAAGCAGCCGGTGAACATGGAGCGAACCAGTACCCGCGTACTGGAGTTACACAATCTCTACCGGTGCTGTAAGGAACGCAACAAGCAGCCGGTGAACATGGAGCGAACCAGTACCCGCGTACTGGAGTTACATAATCTCTACCGGTGCTGTAAGGAACGCAGCAAGCAGCCGGTGAACATGGAGCGAACCAGTACCCGCGTACTGGAGTAACATAATATCTACCGGTGCTGTAAGGAACGCAGCAAGCAGCTGGAGAACATGGAGCGAACCAGTACCCGCGTACTGGAGTAACACAATCTCTACCGGTGCTGTAAGGAACGCAGCAAGCAGCCGGTTAACATGGAGCGAACCAGTACCCGCGTAATGGAGTTACACAATCTCTACCGGTGCTGTAAGGAACGCAGCAAGCAACCGGTGAACATGGAGCGAACCAGTACCCGCGTACTGGAGTTACACAATCTCTACCGGTGCTGTAAGGAATGCAGCAAGCAGGCGGTTAACATGGAGCGAACCAGTACCCGCGTACTGGAGTAACATAATATCTACCGGTGCTGTAAGGAATGCAGCAAGCAGGCGGTTAACATGGAGCGAACCAGTACCCGCGTACTGGAGTAACATAATATCTACCGGTGCTGTAAGGAATGCAGCAAGCAGGCGGTTAACATGGAGCGAACCAGTACCCGCGTACTGGAGTAACATAATATCTACCGGTGCTGTAAGGAACGCAGCAAGCAGCCGGTTAACATGGAGCGAACCAGTACCCGCGTAATGGAGTTACACAATCTCTACCGGTGCTGTAAGGAACGCAGCAAGCAACCGGTGAACATGGAGCGAACCAGTACCCGCGTACTGGAGTTACACAATCTCTACCGGTGCTGTAAGGAATGCAGCAAGCAGGCGGTTAACATGGAGTGAACCAGTACCCGCGTACTGGAGTAACATAATATCTACCGGTGCTGTAAGGAATGCAGCAAGCAGGCGGTTAACATGGAGCGAACCAGTACCCGCGTACTGGAGTAACATAATATCTACCGGTGCTGTAAGGAATGCAGCAAGCAGGCGGTTAACATGGAGCGAACCAGTACCCGCGTACTGGAGTAACACAATCTCTACCGGTGCTGTAAGGAACGCAGCAAGCAGCCGGTTAACATGGAGCGAACCAGTACCCGCGTAATGGAGTTACACAATCTCTACCGGTGCTGTAAGGAACGCAGCAAGCAACCGGTGAACATGGAGCGAACCAGTACCCGCGTACTGGAGTTACACAATCTCTACCGGTGCTGTAAGGAATGCAGCAAGCAGGCGGTTAACATGGAGTGAACCAGTACCCGCGTACTGGAGTAACATAATATCTACCGGTGCTGTAAGGAATGCAGCAAGCAGGCGGTTAACATGGAGCGAACCAGTACCCGCGTACTGGAGTAACATAATATCTACCGGTGCTGTAAGGAATGCAGCAAGCAGGCGGTTAACATGGAGCGAACCAGTACCCGCGTACTGGAGTAACACAATCTCTACCGGTGCTGTAAGGAACGCAGGAAGCAGCCGGTGAACATGGAGCGAACCAGTACCCGCGTACTGGAGTAACATAATATCTACCGGTGCTGTAAGAAACGCAGCAAGCAACCGGTGAACATGGAGTGAACCAGTACCCGCGTACTGGAGTTACATAATCTCTACCGGTGGTGTAAGGAACGCAGCAAGCAGCCGGTTAACATGGAGCGAACCAGTACGTACTGGAGTTACACAAACAAAGTGAATGAAAATGTCGCTCAACGCGGCTGGAGGAAGGAGACACTCTGCAGGCATCCAAGAGCAGGAACACAGCCGGTACAGGACAGGAAACAGAATCATCAATGGCAGTCAACCGGAGCAGGAACAGCAACCCCAACCGGATCAGGAACATAAGCTGGAACCGAGGAAGCTGTCAGACAGGAACTCAGGCGATCACTGGAGAGCGAAGATAGTAGACGGACCAGGAAGCTCAGGAACACAATGCAGGTACAGGCGACATAGAGACACCACGAAAGGGCAACCAAGGGTGCCCAAGCTCAGTCTAAATAGGCAATACTGGGCGGGTTGAAAGCAGACAGCCAATGGAGAGCCATTCAGGTAACTGACAGGAAAGGCAGCAAATCATGGGCACCGTGACACTTCTACACTACACTATATGATTTAGTACTACACTATACTATATGATTTAGTACTACACTACACTATATGATTTAGTACTACACTATACTATATGATATTGTACTACACTGTACTATATAATTTAGTACTACACTGTACTATATAATTTAGTACTACACTACACTATATGATATTGTACTACACTACACTATATAATTTAGTACTACACTACACTATATGATATTGTACTACACTACACTATATAATTTAGTACTACACTGTACTATATAATTTAGTACTACACTACACTATATGATATTGTACTACACTACACTATATGATTTAGTACTACACTACACTATATGATTTAGTACTACACTACACTATATGATTTAGTACTACACTGTACTATATGATTTAGTACTACACTACACTATATGATATAGCACTACACTACAGTATATGATATAGCACTACACTACACTATATGATTTAGTACTACACTACACTATATGATTTAGTACTACACTACACTATATGATTTAGTACTACACTACAGTATATAATTTAGTACTACACTGTACTATATGATTTAGTACTACACTACACTATATGATTTAGTACTACACTGTACTATATGATTTAGTACTACACTACACTATATGATATAGCACTACACTACAGTATATGATATAGCACTACACTACACTATATGATTTAGTACCACACTACACTATATGATTTAGTACTACACTACACTATATGATTTAGTACTACACTACACTATATGATTTAGTACTACACTGTACTATATTATTTAGTACTACCCTATACTATATTATATTGAACTACACTGTACTATATAATTTAGTACTACACTACACTAAATGATTTAGTACTACTCTAAACTATATGATTTAGTACTACACTACACTATGATATAGCACTACACTATATGATTTAGTACTACACTATACTATATAATTTAGTACTGCATTGTACTACATGATTTAGTACTACACTACACTATATGATATAGCACTACACTACACTATATGATTTAGTACTAAACTATATATATGATTTAGTACTATACTACACTATATGATATTGTACTACACTGTACTATATAATTTGGTACTACCCTATACTATATAATTATTACTACACTGTACTATATGATTTAGTACTACACTATACTATATAATTTAGTACTGCAGTATACTATATGATTTAGGACTACACTATACTATATAATGTAGTACTACACTACACTATATGATATTGTACTACACTATACTATATAATTTAGTACTACACTGTACTATATAATTTAGTGCTACACTGTACTACATGATTTAGTACTGCACTATACTATATGATATAGTACTACACTATACTATATAATTTAGTACTACACTGCAGTATATGATATAGCACTACACTACACTATATGATTTAGTACTACACTGTACTATATAATTCGTGGATTTTCCTAACTTATGTGATGGAAAGTCAGAATTTTATTAAGACACGGAGGCGAATATTATGCTTACCCTTTCCCCACTGCCACCCTCAGCAGCAAAGGAAATATTTATTTGCACAAAAAATACAAAGAAAAAACTGTATAGCAACCATAACCCCTCCCCCAACCAATCAGCAGTCTGTATCCACAATAACTGGGCTGCAGCATTGGAAAACTCCCTCTTTCTTTCTGCAACCGAAGAAAACTGGAGCCGGAACAGATCGTTCACATCACCGGCCTGAAGGATAAACTTTCAAATAATCCCGCACAGGAAACTGTTCAACGAACTGGAACTGTACAACTGAAGAAAAGTACTGCGGTCACTTCTGTAGTCCGCCACACCAGTTCAACCTAAAGGAAAAGAAAGAAAAAACAGGTAATAGGGTAGGGAACACAGGGAGGGATAATATTCGCCTCCGTGTCTTAATAAAATTCTGACTTTCCATCACATAAGTTAGGAAAATCCACAAATTTTATGTCAGAACGGAGGCGAATATTATGCAAGTGTAAAGCACACAATGTCAAGAATCATAAAAGAAACTTCAAAATTAAAGTTGATTAATCACTTGAGAAGCCACATGAGCAATGGGTTTGCAATAAAAATCCCTAAAGGTAGACTCCCGAGACCAATCTGCGGCCCGCATAATGTCCTCCAATCGACCACCAAGAAGAAAAACCATGGAAGCCATGGCACCCCTGGAAGAATGCGCCCCAAACAAAGACACATCAATGCCCGCCAGATGTAAAAGCCAACGAACCCACCTGGCCAAAGTAGACGTTGAATCCGGTAAATACGGCCTACGAAAAGAAATCAAGAGTTACGGGAAAGCCAAATTCCACAACGGAGCCGTTCGATCCTCATATTCCTGCAAGCATCTCACAACACACAATTGCGGTTTGGACGCAAAAGCCGAGTAAAAAAACGTACGCACAAGAGTCTTAGTCCACCTGAAGATCCGAAATTGAACACCCGAAGGTGTGAAGGATCTACAGTTAAGATCCAACGCTCTTACGTCAGAGACACGTTTAAAGGAAACAAATCAAAGGAGTAACGTCAACTTCACTGACAACTGCTTCAAAGAAAGAGATGCATTCGAGGGCCAACCCTCTAAAAAATGTAAGACATCATTGACATTCCAGAGTGATAAATATCTTGGTTGAGGAGGCCTGGAAAACCGAATGACCTTTAAAAGGCGACACACTAGGTTATGCTGACCTACAGGAGAACCATCCACAACAATATGGCCCTCTGAAATAGCAGAACGATACGTGTTAATAGTTCTGTAGGCCTTCCCCAAATCGAAAAGATGGGATAGAAAATTAACCACATCTACTGTAGGAGCCAAAACGGGATCCAAACCGCGTTCCAGGCACCAACTACTCCAGAATGACCAAGCCGAGGAGTATATAGCTCTGGTTCCCGGAGCCCAGGACTCCGATAAGAGGAACTGAGCCGAGCCCGAAAACGCATCTGAACCTGTGGAACCCCTGAAAGTAACCACGCCATAAGGCGAAGTTCTCCGGAAACCAGAAGGTTGTGTGGAGAACCCAACGGATCCGTCAAGAGATAAGGGAAGGACGGAATCTCTCGAGGAACGTCTGCCAACAACTCCAGAAGTTGAGGAAACCAAGGTTGTATCGGCCAAAATGGGGTCACCAGAACCACAGTGGCTTGTTGCCGTCTTACCGACAGGGTTGTGCGAGGAATCATGGAGAACGGAGGGAAAGCATAATTCGTTCCCGGAATCCATTCCTGAAGAAAAGCATCCGTGGCTGCTGCCTCTGGGTCTGGTCTCCAGCTGAAAAATATGGGAAGTTGGAGATTCAGACGAGATGCGAAAAGATCGACCCGAAAGGGACCCCAAAGACGGAGAATTTGAGAAAACACCACCTTGTGCAAAATCCAGTCGCTGTGGTCGGAGAGGTACCTGGAGTTCCAATCCGCCACCGCATTGGACAGGCCCGGTAAATACTCTGCCAGGAACGTAACCTTGCGATCCAGATAAAAATGCCAAAAATCTTTGGCCAATTCGGCCAACATTTTGGACTTCGTGCCTCCTAAGCGGTTGATATACTGCACCGCTGAGATGTTGTCCATCTTCAGCAAAATGCAATACTGAACCCTGTCCTTCGCTAAGCTCTTGAGAGCAAAGGATCCCGCCAGAAGTTCTAGGCAATTTATGTGTAGATCCGCTTCCTGTTTTGACCATTTTACTAGAGGAGTAGGTCTGCGACCTTGGATGGGAGGAGTGTAAAACTCTATTTGGTAGCCCTGAACCGTCTGCAGTACCCACGGATCGGATGTTATACTGTACCAGTGATGGGAAAAATGGGAGAGTCTGCCCCCCACTTTTCCCCGGAAAGAAAGGGTTGACTGACACATATTCACCTGTATAGGATCGAGAACGAAACGTTCTTCTGCCTGGTCTGGATCTCCACGATCTGCCCCTCTGGGGAAAAAATGGACCGTCTCTATGGTCTGTTTGCTGTTGACCCCTGAACGTGGCAACATTAGGGCCTTGGTATCTCTGTTGAGATGGACGAGCCCGGCCGGGAGAGCGGCCCCTACCTCTCCCAGCCCGTCCGAAAACCTTAGGATGGAAGACTCGCTTCAAGAAAGATTGTGGCTTATCAAGCGCTGTAAATGAGGTGACAAACTGACTAATCTCCTTAATGAAGGAGTCCCCAAACAATTGCCCTTTTGCTGAAGGCCCTGGTTCAGTATTGGCCATATCCGTAAGTTTGGGATCTATCTTTAATAAGATGGCTCGTCGCCGTTCCGCAGCAATGGCGGTATTGGTGTTGCCAATAAGGCAAATTGCACGCTGTACCCAACCGTGAATGACCTGGGTATCCACTGGAGTTCCTGAACTCATCGCTTCTTCCGTCAATTCAAATATCTTAGTTATTGGATTCAGAGTATCAAGCAACTTGTCTTGACAAGCTTTTAATGGTAGATCTATACCCTTCCTGGGGTCTTTACCAGCCTTGCCAATAAATTGCACCATCTTGGTGTCTAGCTCTGGGGTCTCGCAAACTTTATTTGCAACAGAAGGGCGTGGGCACTCCGCTCGCAACTTATTCCTAGTTGCTTTATCCATAGGGTTTCTAACCCAAGCTTCTAAGTATTGGGCAACATGTGTCAACGGAGACCACTCAGAAGAGCGGGGATGCCGAATGTTGTCAGGGTTAAAGAGCGGGTCCCCACTCGCATCTAGAATAATTTTAGAATTGTCCGCAGGTTGATTAGAAGCGGGTATAGGGTTTTTAGACCGGCTTCCTTTGGGGTCAGTATCAATAGAGGAAACTTCCTCATCAGAGGGTCTCACCCAATCTTCATCAGAAGAATCCTCACTGGAGGAGGATCTATAAGAATTGGGTTTCTGCCATTTAGAGCTTTTCATCCTCATAGAATCTTCCTCATGAGGTGAAGGTCTCTTTTGTGGGACAGAGCCACGCAGGTCATAACTGCCAGAGGAAGGCAGGGTCAATAGAGACGTATCTCTGTAAATCACTCTAGTAGAAGGTATAATAGAAGTCTCAGCAACATGTTTCTATTTACTAGAACATTTGCCCCCTCTGCGGACCTCATTGATGTCATGATTAGTAGTACCATCGTCAGAAACCACAGGGACAGAAGGCACCTGAGGTACAGAGTCAGGGATAACGGAGTTACTATCCTGTGGGATTTGAGTTTGCATTGACTTGGCAATGGATTGCGCAAAAGAGTGTGAAAAAGACTGCATGGCAGATTGCATGGATAAAGCCATAAATTGCTGAAACTGAGCAGGATTAAAGGGGTTAACATTGGAAAAACTCTGAGGATTCTGATCCACCGAAGGGGTATGAGCCCTTTGATCTTGCACAATCAATTCATCACCTGACATGTCAGGACATTCACTTGAATTATAGTTGTGAGACATACTGCACAAGTAGAACTGGAATGATACAGAGTATGAAATTACCCAGTAAGGTTCCTATTCACCAGCAACAGAGAAAGAATATTCCCCAAAATTACAGCACCTTAGAAATAAGAAGCATAAAATATATATTCGCTAGTGGCACAAGAAAAATAAGAGAGAGCACAGCTAAAAGAAACCATACCCACCGTTGAGGAGCAACCGCAACCAGAGATCGGAGAGCTTAAAATGGCGCCTAGCCAGCTCGAGTAGAAGAAAATTACGTGCCGTGCATGCGCATTACAGACTGCCCGAAGGCAGAACAAAGCTCTGCGGCTTAGCAGAGAAAAAGTGGAGACAGCGCGAAAAGACCCGGTGAAGCAGCGCCTTACCACGCACCCACCGGGTCAGTCCACTACAGTAGCGAAGAAGAAAGCCAACAATAAAGAAGGGGGGAATCCCGCACAGCGAAAGACCAAGAAACAAACGGGACCAAGACAAAGAATGAAAAGGCACCAAATAAGAACGGAACCAGTCACAAAACGAAGGTAAGAAGATGAAACACTAGTAGGGAGGAGAAGGCCACGGAAAAGCATATGGAGGTAAACATAAGAAGAGAAACAACCTATAGGTGTAAAAGACAGGTGAAACAGATATCCCTAGAGAAGGTTCACTAAAATACATTCAATTAAATCAGAAATATTTGTATTAAAACTACAACATAGCAAGAGACAAGATGGATGATACTTATCTGAGGGCTAGCAGCAAAGAAAGAGGGAGTTTCCAATGCTGCAGCCCAGTTACCGTGGATACAGACTGCTGATTGGTTGGGGGAGGGGTTATGGTTGCTATACAGTTTTTTCTTTTTATTTTTTGTGCAAATAAATATTTCCTTTGCTGCTGAGGGTGGCAGTGGTGAAAGTGTTAGCATAATATGAAGCCTCCGTCCTGACATAAAATTTGGTACTACACTATCCTATATAATAATTCGCCAAGTTGTGTGTAACGCCCGACATGCGCAGTACGGACTGCCCGCGCCGCGGCTGATACAGAGCTGGGTGCTCCGAAGGAATGTCCAGCTCTGTATCAGCTGAGGAGCGGGCAGTCTCCACTGCATGTGACTGCCCCGCAACCGGCTGCCAGAGGCTCTGTATCAGCCGAGGCGCGGGCAGTCTCCACTGCGTGTGACTGCCCCGCGACCGGCTGCCACACTGCGGCCCGTGTAACGGGCTCTTCAACTAGTACTATATAATTTAGTACTACACAACACTATATGACATAGCACTACACTACACTATATGATTTAGTACTACATTATATATATGATTTAGTACTATACTACACTATATGATTTAGTACTACACTATATATATGATTTAGTACTATACTACACTATATGATATTGTACTACACTATATATATGATTTAGTACTACACTACACTATATGATTTAGTACTACACTATATATATGATTTAGTACTACACTACACTATATGATTTAGTACTACACTCTATATATATGATTTAGTACTATACTACACTATATAATTTAGTACTACACTATATATATGATTTAGTACTATACTACACTATATGATATTGTACTACACTATATATAAGATTTAGTACTACACTACACTATATGATTTAGTACTACACTATATATATGATTTAGTACTATACTACACTATATGATATTGTACTACACTATACTATATAATTTAGTACTACACTATACTATATGATTTAGTACTACACTACACTATATGATTTAGTACTACACTATATATATGATTTAGTACTATACTACACTATATGATTTAGTACTACACTATATATATGATTTAGTACTATACTACACTATATGATATTGTACTACACTATACTATATAATTTAGTACTACACTATGCTGTATGATTTAGTACTACACTAAACTATATGATTTAGTACTACACTATACTGTATGATATTGTACTACACTATACTGTATAAGTTAGTACTACACTATATGATTTAGTACTACACAATACTATATAAGTTAGTACTACACTGTACTATATGATTTAGTACTGCACAATACTATATGATTTAGTACTATACTGTACTATATGATTTAGTACTACACTACACTATATGATTTAGTACTATACTATACTATATAATTTAGTACTACACTACACTAAATGATTTAGTACTACTCTGAACTATATAATTTAGTACTACACTATACTATATGATTTAGTACTACACTACACTATATCATCTAGCACTACACTACACTAAATGATGTAGCACTACATTACACTATATAATATTGTACTATATGATATTGTACTGTATCATATTGTAGAGAACAAATGTCCAATCTAAATGATTCCCTAAAACCAAGCTTCAATTCCCCTTTATTTGCCTATCTCCTCTAGATAAAAAACACGCTGCTCTCTCCTCTCACAAACACAGAATGGCTGCTGTGACACCCTGACACCCTTTTATATGTCTGTACACAGAATGGCTGTTGTGATACCCTGACACCCCTATTATATGTCTGTACACAGAATGGCTGCTGTGACACCCTGACACCCTTTTATATGTCTGTACACAGAATGGCTGCTGTGATACCCTGACACCCTTTTATATGTCTGTACACAGAATGGCTGCTGTGACACCCTGACACCCTTGTATATGTCTGTACACAGAATGGCTGCTGTGACACCCTGACACCTTTGTATATGTCTGTACACAGAATGGCTGCTGTGACACCCTGTCACCCTTTTATATGGCTGTACACAGAATGGCTGCTGTGAGACTTGACACCCTTTTATATGGCTGTACACAGAATGGCTGCTGTGACACCCAACACCCTTTTATATGGCTGTACACAGAATGGCTGCTGTGACACCCTGACACCTTTTTATATGTCTGTACACAGAATGGCTTCTGTGAGACCCTGACACCCTTTTATATGTCTGTACACAGAATGGCTGCTGTGACACCCTGACACCCTTTTATATGTCTGTACACAGAATGGCTGTTGTCAGACCCTGACACCCTTTTATATGTCTGTACACAGAATGGCTGCTGTGACACCCGACATCCTTTTATATGGCTGTACACAGAATGGCTGCTGTGACACCCTGACACCCTTTTATATGTCTGTACACAGAATGGCTGCTGTGAGACTTGACACCCTTTTATATGGCTTTACACAGAATGGCTGCTGTGACACCCGACACCCTTTTATATTTCTGTACACAGAATGGCTGCTGTGACACCCTGACACCCTTTTATATGTCTGTACACAGAATGGCTTCTTTGAGACCCTGACACCCTTTTATATGTTTTACACAGAATGGCTGCTGTGACACCCTGACACCCTTTTCTATGTCTGTACACAGAATGGCTGCTGTGAGACTTGACACCCTTTTATATGGCTGTACACAGAATGGCTGCTGTGACACCCAACATCCTTTTATATGGCTGTACACAGAATGGCTGCTGTGACACCCTTTTATATGTCTGTACACAGAATGGCACGCTGTGACACTCTGAAATCCTTTTATATGTCTGTACACAGAATGGCCGCTGTGACACCCTGAAACCCTTTTATATGTCTGTACACAGAATGGCTGCTGTGAAACCCCGACACCTTTTTATATGTCTGTACACAGAATGGCTGCTGTGACACCCTGACACCCTTTTATATGTCTGTACACAGAATGGCTGCTGTGAGACTTGACACCCTTTTATATGGCTGTACACAGAATGGCTGCTGTGACACCCAACATCCTTTTATATGGCTGTACACAGAATGGCTGCTGTGACACCCTTTTATATGTCTGTACACAGAATGGCACGCTGTGACACTCTGAAATCCTTTTATATGTCTGTACACAGAATGGCCGCTGTGACACCCTGAAACCCTTTTATATGTCTGTACACAGAATGGCTGCTGTGAAACCCCGACACCTTTTTATATGTCTGTACACAGAATGGCTGCTGTGACACCCTGACACCCTTTTATATGTCTGTACACAGAATGGCTGCTGTGAGACCCTGACACCTTTTTATATGTCTTTACACAGAATGGCTGCCGTGACACCCTGACACCCTCTCATATGTCTGTAGAAAACTTTCTTGAGGTGGAGAAAATGTTTTCTACTTATTGATTCCAATGCAGTGAGCTAGGTGAAAAAGTAGAAAAAATTTCACTTTTTGCGAGAAATTGTTCACGAAGCAGAAAGTGACATTTTTCGCCTATTTCAGTTTGAGGCAAAAATTTTCGCCCATCCCTGCCTGTGACACTTTTTTTCTTTTTTTCATTATTTTATATTCAGATGGGATCAGGAGTGGAAATAATAATAACTATTAACTCTTTGTGTGCAACAGGTAGTCTTTGCAATGCACTGGATACCCCTGTGGCATGCACACAAAATGCCTCCAATCCCATCCACGTATCCTAACCCCCCCAGCCTAGTTACTCAGCCCACTGGCAGTCCCATTTCCCAGCCTGACCCCCAGCCTGGTCCCACTGCCTACTGGTACACATAAAGTACCAGTGTGCTCTGAACTGAGGCTGGAATCAATCAGTGTAAGAGGGGACATACAGTGCACACATCCCCCATATGCACAATCTGAACCCCTCCCACCACCCCCATCCTTGCTCCACTGCCCACTGGTAGACATACCCACATTCACTGCCGGACCCCTCACATCCCCCCACCTGGTTTCACTGTCAGTCACAGGTCTGCACATATACTGGCTGAACCCGTAGCTTGTTTCAACTGGTTGTCATATAATTACACATACACGGTGTGCTCCCCGATCCTTGTTCCACTGGTAACCACACTTCTGGCATCCAATATGGTATGTCAGCCCAAACCATGAGGTGTCATTTTACTTAGGCTGGCAGGAGAGCCTCCTAGGAAATACCATGATGTTGAACAATTTTACACCACATTCTGGAAATAGTTGTGCACACTAACTTAGGGGTACAAAGGCAAGTGACCCCCCCATTCGAAGTGGCAGGTTATTTTTTTTTCCAATATGGTGTGGTTGGTCTACCCTTTTTTCACTTCTGTAGCTGTTATATCCTTTTTCATACAAGTCATGTTTGTACTTCTAGCGCCCCCTGAAGTAGGTCAGCTCATACCAATGGGGTGCAGTTTTTGTTCTAAGACCACTAGCTAATGAATTCAGTTGGAAATGCCATGGTTTTCACAGATTTCAGTACGTTTGAAGGAGCAGAAATGTACGAAAATGCCATTTTTCTACTTTTGCGCCACCTTCTGGAAACATTTGTGCACACCAGGACTGGATAAGAAGGCAAGTGACCCCTCATTAGATGTGACAGGTTATCTTATTTCCAGAACGGTATGGTTTGTCTACATTTTCTTGATTACTAGGAAAGTCATGTTTGAGAAAGTGTTAAAAATGTTAGACGTAGTAGGTGTAGTTGTGTACTTGCAGCACCCCTAAGGTAGGTGAACTCGTACCAATGGGGTGCCATTTGACTCCTAAGAGCGCTAGCTAATGAATACAGTTGGAAATTCCATGGTTTTCACAGATTTCAGTACTTTTGAAGGGGTGGAAATGTAAAAAAAAAAATCTTTTTTTTTTCTTTAGCGCCACCTTCTGGAAACATTTGTGTTTGTGGTAAGAAGGCAAGTAACCCCTCATTAGAAATAGATAGTTTGTAGTTTTACCACAACAACCCTAGAATGCACATGTTACTTTGATGATGATTAGGACTGCAGGCTGGACGTGGACATACTTACAATTATACAGATTTGGTATTTTTCTACTGGAGGCTTTTTGAAATAATTGAAACTTTCACAATCAAGGAAAGTGTTTTTGATATATAGTATGTGATTTTAGCAAAATCAGTAATTTTTCATTTTATTTGCAATGATGACATCAGAGGTTTTTGCATAATGCCCAATTCACTTCATATAAGGCACCATGAAATAGCTAACTTGTAATGAAAAAAACAATATATATATACATGTGTTACTTTAACCCCTTAAGGACCCTTGACGTACCAGGACCGTCACGGTCCTTGAAATACTCAAGGACCGATGACGGTCATAGTACGTCACATACTTTTTACTTACAGCGCTCTACAGGGAGCGCTGTAAGTAAAAATAGGGCCTGAAATTAACCGCTCCAAGATCGGAGCAATCTCTATCAGGACCCATAATGACGCGCCGATACACGCGACAGGTCACGTGTACCGGCGCGTCCAAGTGCGCCTATGCGGTCATTATGGGACGGAAATGTCCCAGGACCGCCGGTCCTTAAGGGGTTAAATTCTCAGCGGAAAACAAGTCTAAACAGATGGATAGTAAAAATGCTGAAAATGTGTCTGGCCTCCAGGGTACAGAAAATGGCCCAGACCACTGGCACTGAAGGGGTTAAATGGCAGACAAGAAGAGAAGAAAACTAAGGGCAATAGAAGTCGTATTTCTGCTATGTCTATGTGTGTGCTGAATGTGTGGACTTCATCATGTATACTCCCCTCTGACTGAACCTGACTGGGTCAAGTACTTATCTGGTTCACTTGAAAAATTTGATAGGATTTTGGACAAATGGGTACAGATGGACCTCGTGCACCACGACCTGGATCCAAAAAACCCTAAAATTCTCCCTTTCACCCTCAGATTCTTCTGATGATGAAGGTGAATAGGTCAGTGACTGTTCTGAGACCTCTTTTGAAGAGGATTCCAAATTTTATGATTTATATTCGGATACTGGATGTTTTAGAGGTTTCTGATGACCAAGTCCTCTACCACTTCTCTATTTAAACATAAAAACAAATATACGGTCCTATTCCCTGATTATAAACAACTTGATCAAATAGACACGGAAAGTAGTCACCACAGATAAAGGGATTAAAGGTGTATAGTTATAAAGAGAGACTGTACAAACTGGGTTTATTTACATTAGAGAAGAGACGTGTAAGGGGGATATGATCATCATTACACTTATATTAGAGAAGAGATGTGTAAGGGGTGATATGATACCATTTACACATATATTAGAGAAGAGAGGTGTAAGGGGTGATATGATTACCATTTACACTTATATTAGAGAAGAGACATGTAAGGGGTGATATTATTACCATTTACACTTATATTAGAGAAGAGAAGTGTAAGGGGTGATATGATTACCATTTACACTTATATTAGAGAAGAGAGGTGTAAGGGGAGATATGATTACCATTTACACTTATATTAGAGAAGAGAGGTGTAAGGGGAGATATGATTACCATTTACACTTATATTAGAGAAGAGAAGTGTAAGGGGTGATATGATTACCATTTACACTTATATTAGAGAAGAGAGGTGTAAGGGGAGATATGATTACCATTTACACTTATATTAGAGAAGAGACGTATAAGGGGGGATATGATTACTATTTACACTTATATTAGAGAAGAGAGGTGTAAGGGGTGATATGATTACCATTTACACATATATTAGAGAAGAGACGTGTAAGGTGTGATATGATTACTATTTACACTTATATTAGAGAAGAGAGGTGTAAGGGGTGATATGATTACCATTTACACATATATTAGAGAAGAGACGTGTAAGGTGTGATATGATTACTATTTACACTTATATTAGAGAAGAGAGGTGTAAGGGGCGATATGATACCATTTACACATATATTAGAGAAGAGAGGTGTAAGGGGTGATATGATTACCATTTACACTTATATTAGAGAAGAGACATGTAAGGGGTGATATTATTACCATTTACACTTATATTAGAGAAGAGAGGTGTAAGGGGTGATATGATTACCATTTACACATATATTAGAGAAGAGACGTGTAAGGTGTGATATGATTACCATTTACACTTATATTAGAGGAGAGAGGTGTAAGGGTGATATGATTACCATTTACACTTATATTAGAGAAGGGACGTGTAAGGGGCGATATGATACCATTTACACTTATATTAGAGAAGAGACATGTAAGGGGCGATATGATTACCATTTACACATATATTAGAGAAGAGACGTGTAAGGGGTGATATGATTACTATTTACACTTATATTAGAGAAGAGACGTGTAAGGGGTGATATGATTACCATTTACACTTATATTAGAGAAGAGACGTGTAAGGGGTGATATGATACCATTTACACTTATATTAGAGAAGAGACGTGTAAGGGGTGATATGATTACCATTTACACTTATATTAGAGAAGAGATGTGTAAGGGGGGATATGATTACCATTTACACATATATTAGAGAAGAGAGGTGTAAGGGGGGATATGATTACCATTTACACTTATATTAGAGAAGAGACGTATAAGGGGTGATATGATTACCATTTACACTTATATTAGAGAAGAGACGTGTAAGAGGTGATATGATACCATTTACACTTATATTAGAGAAGAGAGGTATAAGGGGTGATATGATTACCATTTACACTTATATTAGAGAAGAGAGGTATAAGAGGTGATATGATACCATTTACACTTATATTAGAGAAGAGAGGTATAAGGGGTGATATGATTACCATTTACACTTATATTAGAGAAGAGAGGTGTAAGGGGTGATATGATTACCATTTACACTTATATTAGAGAAGAGAGGTATAAGAGGTGATATGATACCATTTACACTTATATTAGAGAAGAGAGGTATAAGAGGTGATATGATACCATTTACACTTATATTAGAGAAGAGAGGTATAAGGGGTGATATGATTACCATTTACACTTATATTAGAGAAGAGAGGTGTAAGGGGTGATATGATTACCATTTACACTTATATTAGAGGAGAGAGGTGTAAGGGTGATATGATTACCATTTACACTTATATTAGAGAAGAGACGTGTAAGGGGTGATATGATTACCATTTACACTTATATTAGAGAAGAGACGTGTAAGGGGTGATATGATTACCATTTACACTTATATTAGAGAAGAGACGTCTAAGGGGTGATATGATTACCATTTACACTTATATTAGAGAAGAGAGGTGTAAGGGGGATATGATTACCATTTACACTTATATTAGAGAAGAGACATGTAAGGGTGATATGATTACCATTTACACTTATATTAGAGAAGAGAGGTGTAAGGGGTGATATGATTACCATTTACACATATATTAGAGAAGAGACGTGTAAGGTGTGATATGATTACCATTTACACTTATATTAGAGAAGGGACGTGTAAGGGGCGATATGATACCATTTACACTTATATTAGAGAAGAGACATGTAAGGGGCGATATGATTACCATTTACACATATATTAGAGAAGAGACGTGTAAGGGGGATATGATTACCATTTACACATATATTAGAGAAGAGAGGTGTAAGGGGAGATATGATTACCATTTACACTTATATTAGAGAAGAGAAGTGTAAGGGGAGATATGATTACCATTTACACTTATATTAGAGAAGAGAGGTGTAAGAGGTGATATGATTACCATTTACACTTATATTAGAGAAGAGACGTGTAAGGGGTGATATGATACCATTTACACTTATATTAGAGAAGAGACGTGTAAGGGTGATATGATTACCATTTACACTTATATTAGAGAAGAGAGGTGTAAGGGGGATATGATTACCATTTACACATATATTAGAGAAGAGACGTGTAAGGGGGGATATGATTACCATTTACACATATATTAGAGAAGAGACGTGTAAGGGGTGATATGATTACCATTTACACTTATATTAGAGAAGAGACGTGTAAGGGGGGATATGATTACCATTTACACATATATTAGAGAAGAGAGGTGTAAGGGGTGATATGATTACCATTTACACTTATATTAGAGAAGAGAGGTGTAAGAGGTGATATGATTACCATTTACACTTATATTAGAGAAGAGAAGTGTAAGGGGGATATGATTACCATTTACACTTATATTAGAGAAGAGAGGTGTAAGGGGGCATATGATACCATTTACACTTATATTAGAGAAGAGAGGTGTAAGGGGTGATATGATTACCATTTACACTTATATTAGAGAAGAGACGTGTAAGGGGGGATATGATTACCATTTACACTTATATTAGAGAAGAGAGGTGTAAGGGGGCATATGATACCATTTACACTTATATTAGAGAAGAGAGGTGTAAGGGGTGATATGATTACCATTTACACTTATATTAGAGAAGAGACGTGTAAGGGGGGATATGATTACCATTTACACTTATATTAGAGAAGAGAAGTGTAAGGGTGATATGATACCATTTACACTTATATTAGAGAAGAGACGTCTAAGGGGGATATGATTACCATTTACACTTATAATAGAGAAGAGACGTGTAAGGGGTGATATGATTACCATTTACACTTATATTAGAGAAGAGACGTGTAAGGGGTGATATGATTACCATTTACACTTATATTAGAGAAGAGACGTGTAAGGGGTGATATGATTACCATTTACACTTATATTAGAGAAGAGACGTCTAAGGGGTGATATGATTACCATTTACACTTATATTAGAGAAGAGACGTCTAAGGGGTGATATGATTACCATTTACACTTATATTAGAGAAGAGACGTGTAAGGGGTGATATGATTACCATTTACACTTATATTAGAGAAGAGATGTGTAAGGGGTGATATGATTACTATTTACACTTATATTAGAGAAGAGACGTGTAAGGGGCGGTATGATTACCATTTACACATATATTAGAGAAGAGAGGTGTAAGGGGAGATATGATTACCATTTACACTTATATTAGAGAAGAGAGGTGTAAGGGGGGATATGATTACCATTTACACTTATATTAGAGAAGAGACGTGTAAGGGGTGATATGATTACCATTTACACATATATTAGAGAAGAGACGTGTAAGGGGAGATATGATTACCATTTACACTTATATTAGAGAAGAGAGGTGTAAGGGGTGATATGATTACCATTTACACATATATTAGAGAAGAGAGGTGTAAGGGGAGATATGATACCATTTACACTTATATTAGAGAAGAGACGTGTAAGGGGTAATATGATTACCATTTACACTTATATTAGAGAAGAGACGTGTAAGGGGTGATATGATTACCATTTACACTTATATTAGAGAAGAGACATGTAAGGGGGATATGATACCATTTACACTTATATTAGAGAAGAGAGGTGTAAGGGGTGATATGATTACTATTTACACTTATATTAGAGAAGAGACGTGTAAGGGGTGATATGATTACCATTTACACATATATTAGAGAAGAGAGGTGTAAGGGGAGATATGATTACCATTTACACTTATATTAGAGAAGAGAGGTGTAAGGGGTGATATGATTACCATTTACACTTATATTAGAGAAGAGACGTGTAAGGGGGATATGATTACCATTTACACTTATATTAGAGAAGAGACGTCTAAGGGGTGATATGATTACTATTTACACTTATATTAGAGAAGAGACGTGTAAGGGGTGATATGATTACCATTTACACTTATATTAGAGAAGAGACGTGTAAGGGGTGATATGATACCATTTACACTTATATTAGAGAAGAGACGTGTAAGGGGTGATATGATTACTATTTACACATATATTAGAGAAGAGAGGTGTAAGGGGTGATATGATTACTATTTACACTTATATTAGAGAAGAGACGTGTAAGGGGTGATATGATTACCATTTACACTTATATTAAAGAAGAGACGTCTAAGGGGGATATGATTACTATTTACACTTATATTAGAGAAGAGACGTGTAAGGGGTGATATGATTACCATTTACACTTATATTAGAGAAGAGAGGTGTAAGGGGGATATGATTACCATTTACACTTATATTAGAGAAGAGAGGTGTAAGGGTGATATGATTACCATTTACACTTATATTAGAGAAGAGACGTGTAAGTGGAGATATGATTACCATTTACACTTATATTAGAGAAGAGACGTGTAAGGGGGATATGATACCATTTACACATATATTAGAGAAGAGACATGTAAGGGGCGATATGATTACCATTTACACTTATATTAGAGAAGAGACGTGTAAGGGGGGATATGATAACCATTTACACTTATATTAGAGAAGAGACGTGTAAGGGGGGATATGATTACCATTTACACTTATATTAGAGAAGAGACATGTAAGGGGTGATATGATTACCATTTACACTTATATTAGAGAAGAGACGTGTAAGGGGGGATATGATTACCATTTACACTTATATTAGAGAAGAGACGTGTAAGGGGTGATATGATTACCATTTACACATATATTAGAGAAGAGACGTGTAAGGGTGATATGATTACCATTTACACTTATATTAGAGAAGAGAGGTCTAAGGGGTGATATGATTACCATTTACACTTATATTAGAGAAGAGACGTGTAAGGGGCGATATGATTACCATTTACACTTATATTAGAGAAGAGAAGTGTAAGGGGAGATATGATTACCATTTACACTTATATTAGAGAAGAGACGTCTAAGGGGGATATGATTACCATTTACACTTATATTAGAGAAGAGACATGTAAGGGGTGATATGATTACCATTTACACTTATATTAGAGAAGAGACGTGTAAGGGGCGATATGATTACCATTTACACTTATATTAGAGAAGAGACGTGTAAGGGGGATATGATTACCATTTACACTTATATTAGAGAAGAGAGGTGTAAGGGGCGATATGATTACCATTTACACTTATATTAGAGAAGAGACGTGTAAGGGGTGATATGATTACCATTTACACATATATTAGAGAAGAGAGGTGTAAGGGGGGATATGATTACCATTTACACTTATATTAGAGAAGAGACGTGTAAGGGGAGATATGATTACCATTTACACTTATATTAGAGAAGAGACGTGTAAGGGGCGATATGATTACCATTTACACTTATATTAGAGAAGAGACGTGTGAGGGGGATATGATTACTATTTACACTTATATTAGAGAAGAGAGGTGTAAGGGGGATATGATTACCATTTACACTTATATTAGAGAAGAGACGTGTAAGGGGGATATGATTACCATTTACACTTATATTAGAGAAGAGAGGTGTAAGGGGTGATATGATTACCATTTACACTTATATTAGAGAAGAGACGTCTATGGGGGATATGATTACCATTTCCACTTATATTAGAGAAGAGACGTGTAAGGGGTGATATGATACCATTTACACTTATATTAGAGAAGAGACGTCTAAGGAGGATATGATTACCATTTACACTTATATTAGAGAAGAGACGTGTAAGGGGCGATATGATTACCATTTACACTTATATTAGAGAAGAGAGATGTAAGGGGAGATATGATACCATTTACACTTATATTAGAGAAGAGAGGTGTAAGGGGCGATATGATTACCATTTACACTTATATTAGAGAAGAGACGTGTAAGGGGGATATGATTACTATTTACACTTATATTAGAGAAGAGAGGTGTAAGGGGGATATGATTACCATTTACACTTATATTAGAGAAGAGACGTGTAAGGGGGATATGATTAC